>JAJOOS010022492.1:0-18858 GCA_029582725.1 Solanum chiquidenum | reverse complement strand
GGGTAATTAAAACGGAATATAGTTTAGGTGTACACTGAATAAAAAGCTTCAAGCCCAGGGGGGTAATGAGCACTTTTACCTATTTTTAAGTGTATATGTTCCACTTCGATGTTTCAATTTCTTTATCATGATAATTTTTTTTATTGTAGATATTGATATCTCTCTAGTTGTTGGTGTTTTTTTGTATCGACTTATTATGTTATTGATTTGTGACACGATTTTTTTACGTTAATATCATTTTTTACTTTAAGCATTTCCAAAAATGACCTAAAGAAAGAAGAATTTATCGCTAAGTTATTAATATATAATAACGTATAAGTGGTATGCCCATTATAGCAAGTTTTTTTTTCTTGGTTTCCCACCCAGTGTTCGGAGCCCACATTGGAGCTCCGACTAAATCCGGATCGCGCTCTGCAAGGCCCATTCAGGGGTGGCGCTTTCAACAGGATTTTCTCCATACCCAGGGCTCGAGCCCGAAACCTTTGGTTAATTATAAATTGTATCTAATAATAATTGAAGATGAAAATCAAAGTCTAAGCCTATAACATCTGCCATAACAAAGATAGAGAAGATTTCTTTCTTTGCAAAGAGAGGTTGTTCGGATACCTAACATCCTATCAATTAAAACTATACATGGAGAACAAAAAATTGATAACTTGATATTTTTATTTGAATTTCATTTGCACTTTTTCTTAAGCAAATATGTACTCTTTCAGTTTAAAGACAATTAAAAAGTCATTTAATCTAAAAACTTCTACACCAAATTGCAATATGCAAGTAGATAATAAATTAAATTTCTAACAGAATAAAATAATTAACAAAGTATTAAAGAAATTACTCTCTGACAATATGCATGGAAGTATATACATTTAAAATAATTAATCTTCGTGTTTACAATATTCAGTGAAAAGTGTATTGTACTTTACTAAATCTTTCATTGGGACAAATAGTTCCGACTTAAAAGATAATTATTTCTTAATATTAAATAACATATATACCATCTCAAACATATCAAGAATGATATTTAAACCACATATAAATACATATAAAGCATAGATATACCTGAAAAAAGGAGAATTTCTGACCGATAGAACACATACAACTTCTTATAAGCTTTTATAAATTATTGCAATGTATAGAATAAGAAATGGTTTTAAAAGAAAATTATTAATGGGAAAGATGAAAGAATAATGCGGAAAACGAAAGGTAGAATCAATCTTAATAACTAAACAAATCGTGAATGGCCATGTTCTGACTTAATCATAACTTAAGTGTGAAGCATTAAACTACTGTGGGAATGAGTATTAATGGAAGAAGATCAAAGGATAACAATTAAAGCCTCATAAAGAAATGATAAGCTCTAACACCCAACATGTATTTGGTCTAATTAACTTTTTATTATTTATTTAATTAAAAAAATCATAAAGGGTACTTTCTTAATTCAACTTTGAGGTTAGGAGCTTCCCACTTTTAGTAATACTAGTTATAGTTATGGACACGTGCGTTGCACGTGTATTCGTATCAAGTATTTCAAACTTTCTAAAATGACATGAATATTAGTACAACAAACATGTGTAAGTGTTTCCAATTTGAAAGTGAAAATACAATTTTCCATGTGAAAATATATGTTGCAGCTAGGGTTGCGTATCGGTTGGTTCGGTTTTAAAGTTTATCAGTTTGTAGAGATGATAAACCGTTATAGAACCATTAAGATATTGACTTATTGGTTATTGATCGTTATCGGTTTAACCATTAAGATTTGACACAAAAACACACACATTGGAAATCACTTAAAATAAAGTGACAAACCAAATGAACCATGCACATGAATTCACAAGTTACATCTTTCTCAAACGCAAACACTTTTACATTTTAGAATAACCAAGAATTTGAGACAACCAGAAATTAAAGTAGGAAACCAAACTCTAAGTTAAGGACTTTATATACAAAATGGTATAAATATAATTATTTAATTTACTATCGGGTTATCGGTTAACTCGTTAAGAAAAAACCTAAAACCGTTAAGAACCGATAACCCAATAACAAAAAAAATTAAAATCGTTATCAAAACCGCTAAACCAATAACCCACTACGGATAAACCAATATTTTTTTTTGGTTCGGGTTATCGGTTTCAGTTCGATTTTGAACAGCCCTAGTTGCAACAATATAAAATAATTGGAAAAGACGCTATAACATTACTCTTGAACAATATACTTCAAGTAGAATATTGAATAATCTTGCTGATTTATATTACTAAAATCTAAACAAAATGAAACTTAATTACTCAATTCTTATAATATTACAACCAAAATGTTTAAAAGCAAAATTGTCATCACACCAACCATTTGAGTTTTAACACTGCAAAAAACTACCATCAATATAGATTGCTCATATTTAAGAAAATTATTAGGCTTAGTGTCGGACAAATATAAATGGAACTCTCATTTTTATTTGAAAATTAAGTTGTTAACCTCATTCATACAAATCGTAGAAAAACTAAAAATAAAACAAAAAGGGTAAAAATGAACAATATATGTATGTGTTCGCAACAATATATTAGATAGACGATAAAGTAACACAACTAAAATCTTTCATTCAAAGTAACATTTTTTTAGCAATCTTTATTTAAATTAATTTGAATTAGACAATTGACAATATAAATATCTGAGCATATTGCATACATTATTCAAGTATTATCAAACTCATCATACATTAATAGAAGTAACTAATTTTTTTTTGAAATGATGTAACTAATTTATTTTTTGAAGATGTAAATACATTAAGTAAATTGAAGGAGAAAAATAAATACAATGCCATAACATTATTTCTAATTAATGATTCATACATTGTTTTATCTTCTACTTTAATTAAATTAATTAATCTAATCAATTATAATTATAATGCCATAACACAAGAATTAAAGTATATATAACACCTCGCTATTTGAAAGGGATAAAATAGAGAATCAAATTTGGAAATAGCAAATTATATGCTAAGTATGAGTTTTGGGTCAACTTCAAACAACCATAACTCTTCGTATAGAATGATTTAGGTGGGCTACAAGGTATCAAATGAAAGATCATGAAATCCTCTTTCAAACGCTACTGAGTTTGGTAAATTACAAGTTTGTATGAGGGAGATATGCCCATTTGAAGTTGGGTTGTCCATTTAAGGAAAGTTACCCGATTTAAGAGGGGTGTTTTGGTCTTTTTCTTACCCTATCATACTTATTCCATTTTTAGTAATTAATTAGGGGTCTAAACTGATTGAGTTCAGTTTACGCAATCTAAAATTAACGCCTAGGGTTTGAGAATAGTTCAAGAAGAGGAGAAAAAGAGAAAAGTCAAGGCGTTCTTGGAGATTTCTTGCGGTATCGAAGGTCGTTTCGCCAAGGGTTGATCCCTAAAGAGGTATATGAGTTCACATAGCATTGAGTTCGTTCACCCACACGCAAATCATTTTAATTTCATCTTAATTTCGTTCTAGAAAGTTGAAAGTTTGATGATCTTGAATTGTGTTCTTGAAATTGTCTTTCGTTCTTGAGTTAGGATGGGATTGTTGAGTTCTTTAGGAAATTGTGTCGATTTTAGAGTCGTTTATGAGTAGATTCTTATGTACATATGTTGGGTATCTGAATCTAAAGAGAAATTAAGAAAAAGAATTGAATATAGGTGAATTGGGGTTAAAAAATGAGGAAGAAAAAGTCGGACAGAAAATGAGTACTAGGTCCGCGACTCCTTCAGAGTGAAATTTCCTCTCCACGTTGCGGAGAGATCGTGGACTCCACTGTCTCAAAATTTATTTCACGATCAAATATTAAAATGCATCTCCGCGTCGCAGACTTGCTGCCATACAATATTTTTTTTACCGTTTCTCATGATTTACTATCTAAAAACACTCTTAATCATCACGATATCCTTCCTATCACAAATCATAACCTTGAATTCATAAATTCAAATTCAAGAAAAATTAAGAGCAAGTCTAGAGAGTTCTTAGAGTCTTTTCAGAAGTCTTTTACAAATGCTTTAAACTTGTTTTAAGACTTGAGCTTTGAGTTGAGTAAGAATATAAAGTGAAGTTCATTTTCTTCAAAATATTATATGGGAACTAAGTATTCCCAAAGAGTAAATGTTTTCACATTTGAGCAAGAGAGGAAACAACGATTTCCAAGAGAGCTTTTGAGCTAGTTAGTTTTGAGTAATTATCTCAAACAACAGAAAGAGTTATGTTTTTAAACATATGAGCTAGTTATATTTTGGGAGTAGTATTGAGCACCGATTTGGGGACGAGTTTGAGTTCAGATAATTCAAAGTCTCCATAAACCGTGTAGCCAACATGGGTAGAAAAGGGTCATACTTTTTAGATGATTCCTTAATGCTTTTAGCATTGACTAGCGGATCCACTTAGTAGTTAGGTTTTATACCCCTGATAAGGTATAGGACGACCCTGGCAGCGTGAGGCAAGACGTTGTATCATCACATAGCTCATAGTAATGGTTGTCGGTTAGAGAAACTCCCACAGAGATATTTTGTATTCTTATATACACAGAATTATTTGTATTTTCATATACAAATTGAGTTATTGTGCTTTTCAAAACACTGAGTTGTTATCTACATGTTTTAAAGTTTTTCTTTATACTGCATCTTTATTACTGTTTTATATTGAAATAAGTAGAGTTAAGATGAGACGAGGTAAGTTTCTTTAGTTCCAGTTCAAGCTTATGTCTTGTTTAGTTTTCCCCTCGCATGCTCGTACATTCGATGTACTAACATCATATGGTCTGCATCTTTTATAATGCAGATACAGGTAACCAAGATCAGCATCTAGCGCCCCGTTGATCCAATTGAGCATTTCAGAGTCATTTGGTGAGCCTCCTTGCTTTTCGGAGGATCCCTTTATTATTACTTTATCATTTCAGTTGTTCGGATGATCGGGGGTCTTGTCCTGACATCCCTCTTAGTATTAGAGGCTTCATAGACATATAGTTATTAGTTTATTAGTCTTGATATTTCAGTTGTTTTGATTATAAGACTTGAGTTGCCTTATTGGCCAGTTGAATGTTTTCTTTTAATACATTCTAGTTTATTTCATGACTTATCTTTGTTGAGTAAAGTCTTCCGCTGAGTAGTAAGCCAGACCAAGGGTTCGCTTGGGGGGCCAATAATGGTTCTCGAGTGCCAGTCCCGCCCAGGGTGTAGGCCCGGGGCGTGACAATATAGTTGTTGGGCTTCATATATATCATTATATAATTAAAATATTAATATTTAACAAATTAAGTTACCATATTTTGATTTAGTGGAGGGGCAAAATGATAATTTTCAAAAAAAATTGTTTTTATTTTTATTTTTCTCCTTCAATTTACTTAAAATAATTTATCTATAAATATATAGATAGATTATTTTAAGTAAATTGAAGGAGAAAAATAAAAATAAATACAATTTTTTTGAAAAAAATATAACTACTTTATTTTTTAAAAGGATAAAAATATCTAACAATTTTCTATGAATATTTTTTCTTTGAATTTTTTACTTAACACCTTTCCACTTTTAGAATTTAGTGTAATATAATAATAATAATATTATATAATTACTATTTAATATTTAATTAATTATCTATTTCATAATATTTTTATTTAGTGTAGGGATAAAATGGTATTTCAACTTTTAACTTTTTTTTGTTCCCACTTTTAGTAATACTAGTATCTGGACACGTGCTTTGCACGTGTATTCCATGTTAATTTGTTCAAACTTTTTTATTGAGATGGAGGAAATATATAATAATTAAATATATTGGTTTTAAAAAATGCAAGCTTATTCTTACTAAAATAAAGAAATTAAAACACATATCAATTCTCTCTTTACATATAAAGTAGAAACAACTGCTAAAAGTATAACAAGAATATTTGAATGCTAAAATTAAAATATTACATGTTGGAATAATAATATATGTGTCTAAACTTTCATATACACTGATACATAAACATTGTGCATTACAAAAAAAATATGTTGAACTTTGTTTAGTGAAGTTGATGTTAGTGGCTAATCGAACTCTAGACTACTTCCCATCCTCTCAAATTGTTGCTTTCTCTTTAAGAACAAAAAAGGAGATGAAATTAATTAATAAATTAAAATTATGCAAGAGCCTATAAAAATGGTGAGTAAGAATTCAAGAATCCTTTCTTGGTTTTTTATAGCTATATTTCAATTTGCATTCCTTGAACCTTTTCTTTCATTAGTCTACATTTAATTATTCAATGCAACTCTTTCCTATTCTCCAAACTATTTATTTCTCCTAATTAATTAGTCTACATTTAATTATTCAATGCAACTCTTCCTATTATCCAAACTATTTAGCAATGAATAGCGCACACTTAAATTTGATTAATGGGTAAATCATTAAAGGCTACATTTAAATTGAACTTTTGAATATCTGTCGATTCACAAATCTCATGTAAATTTAAACACAATTACTACTATTTCAATTAGATTAGGTATTTTATTTTAATTAAATATAAGAGAAAAATTGTAATCTAACTTTAAACACTCGTTTTATTTCTCTCCATTTTTATTCACGTGGATACATTCACCTCAAACTAATATTCTACTTTGAACAGAAACAACACAAAATAATATATACAAAAATACATATTTCAAGCCATAATAAATGTCATTTTTTTTATTATGGATACATTCACCGCAGTTCTCACCCCATGAATTTTCGTAACATTTCATTAATTTGACTGGAAATATAATACTCTATCATTATCTTTTAGTTGGAATAGGAATGCCAAAGAGTGTCCTCTTTTTTTGTGTGTGAATAATTTAGTGATTTTACATTTATGTATATTAATTTTGAAGAGATAATACATTTTTATTATTATTTAATTAGATTAGATGTTGTATTTATTACATTTTGATTAGGTATAAGGGTAAAATTGTAATCTAACTTTGAAGATAAGTGCTTCCCACGTTTAGTAATACTAGTTTATGGTAACGCATTGCATGTTTGTTCTTTATTATTACGATAATAAATTTTTATCTATAATAGTTTTGAGTTATAAAATGGAAATATTGGTGGAGTTAGGAGTGTTTTTTTTTTAGAATTGGTAACATGTCAAGAGTGAAAATTGTTAACCACTAACTAATAATCTCTTTTACTGCTTATATGTTATATTCGAATTCAATTTCTATTATATGTTTATCTCTTTAAGATTGTTATTCCTTTTTCATATTTAGAAAGATAAATTTTAATGTTGTTTATATTTGACTTTTAAGTACTCCTTCATATTAAATTTAATTACCTCATTTGTTAGAATATGTCTTCTTCAGAGATTTTCTCGATTTCTTTTGCTCGATGTTGTTGATGGAGAAGCATTAGTTATCCTTTTTACCTCGAAAGCTAGGAGAGTAAAGAAAAATATAATTTCAACAAGTCATTGTCAAACTAAAGCTATCAAGGAGGCTCTAATTTGTAAAATACACACACATTAAGTTATTAAAATCTAATTAAAAATACAATAATCAAATGTTAATCAAATTTATTAAAAATACTCATGTAAAAAATTGCAAGATTGTTGGAGAGACAAATCACATACCTCATTTGTATTGGCGCAATTTGTACTAAAAGTTCTATTCAATGGTCTGCAAAAGCATCACCTCTGAATTATACCTGAGATTAAAAAATTACATCATAAGTTCATAAAACAAAATTTGAGCAGTATATTTTCATGTGAGAGATCAAACACTTAAACATCAATCTAAGAATATAATTTGAATGATAGCAAAAAATGAAAAAACTAAATGTAAAGAAATGTTTGAAAGAACTTATGATAAGAACTTTATGCTCTCTAATCAAATTCAAATGTACAGTATTGTCATTAGAAGACAATGTGTAAGACACTTGCAGGTATAGTGATTTATTGAAAAGTTAAAAAGTCATTCAACTGTATTTCTTGAAGAGTTAAAAAGTCATTCAACTTTAATGATGATTTCTTGAAGAGTTAAAAAGTCATTAAGCTTTAATGATGATATCTTGAAGAGTTAAAAAGTCATTCAATTTTAATGGCTTCACACTTGTAGAATAATAATCAATAATAATACTAATAATAATAATAATATGCTAATAATAATTAAAAAGTTGAAGGGCATTTTTGTAATCCAACTTTAGACTAAGCACCTTCCCACTTATAATATAATATATATATATATATATATATAATAATAATATATAATATATGATGATATGATGATTTTTGTTCCCACTTATTTACCTATGATATGTTTAAGGTGTTAATATGATATAATTTAAATGGTTTTAAAAAAAGTTTCATAATTTTCTATTATATGAGTATGTATAATTCAAAGTTGAATAATCTATCCATATCTATTTACCATACAATAAAATACTGAAATTGAACTTAAAAGTATTGAATTATTCTATATTTTGTGCTCTTTTTATGCAGACGTGCCGCTATAATATTCCCACGCGCCTCATAACATTGCAGTCACGCAAGGTGTCATGTCAACATAAAAGTAGCACAAAAAGTACATAATAAACTAGTCCGCGTAGTAATAGAATGTGTTGCTGAGATTTTACATGTAGTTTGAGGGAAACTTGTGTGTCTTATCCTATTTAAATATTATTTGAAACCACAAATCAAAATTACTGAACTGATATTTCAAATATCTTAGCATATGCCATATCATAGCATCCCATGACTCACCAATGTGGTGTAACGGTAAATATTCTTTCATTTTTAATTAGAAGTTTAAAGGAAGTTATCAGCTCCCTCTAAAACAAAAAGGGTGAAAATTCGCAATGAGCACCAAATAAAGCCCAAGCTATCAGCATTCAGCTCCCTCTAAAACCATCAAGAAAGTTACATTCTTGTCATGTTCAGAGCAGAAGCAGTTAGCTGTAGCTTCAAAACGTTCAAAACTCAGGGTTACAGTTTATTCGCAAGAATAATTAGCTACTCAGTAATCTTACCACTGTCTCCCTAAACCATGAAAAAAGAAAAAGAAGTAAATACTAGGAAGTATGCTCATCCAACCAAGAAATTATGTCATCAAGAACTTGAAGTATCATCTCATCCGGCTCACCCACGAGCAAAGAATGATAAGCATCCTTACAAAGGATCAGTTTTTTGTCCGAACTACTTGCCTTCTCATACAATGCTTTGCTGATGGATGGATCAGTCACTCTATCATTCTCTCCATGCAATATTAGCAATGGCAGATAGACCTACAAAATCGTAAAGCTGTTAGTTATTGTTTAGATATCATGTCTATCCAAAAAAGTATATCCCCCTGGAGTGCTGACAGTTAGTTAATGCTTTCATGAAGCAGGAAAAACCAAGTTAAACAAACATCACAAGGATAAAGAGCAACGAAAAGTGACTGAATGAGATACATAATTTGAAGTCTAGCATATGAAAAGGTTGCCATCAGTATCCGCTTTCTCCTTTTAACCCCATTTTCTGCCCCCCTCTCGATTTCTGAAGGAGATCATAGTTATGGACACTTTTCTTCTACAATATTTGTCAAGCAGAAAAAGATGTACCATCTTGAATGAATTACAAAGCCAAAACTAGTGACAGGTATAATGACCAGAAACAGTTAGCAACACCAACAAAGATATGCAGCGAGGACAATTGAGTTTCAAGTTTCCAATCATAGACTTACTGGCATGCAAAGGCATAGGCTCCAATCACTAATAAACAGTAAATATGATGATAATCTATACTACGATAAACAGAAAATGAAAACACATGACACCTTATCTAGTTGTTTCTCTAATTCTTGGGTGGTATTCAATAACTCCACTGCAGTTTGTAGACGGGGTTTGTGCTTGTAAGCAATGACATTATAAGCAGCCTGCATGCAGAAGAAAACAGTAGAGAGTACATTATAACATGAAATCTCACGAGATATAAACATGTTGAAGCCGGTGATTGTAATTATTATGTTCAATAAATCAAGCATTTCAAATTGAAAGCCCCCTTATGCAAAAACCTTTTTTCAGGTTATGAGAGAGCTAATGGTGACTATAAATTTCTAAACGACTATTGTACTACTAACCTCTAATATCATGTACTCTTCCGGTCCTAAAATTGACATATGTCTAAGAGCTGTTACAGAATAGAAAGATCACATACCTGTTCTCTCTTCTTCACATCTCTGAATGCTAACTCTGCTAGATCCTTCTGCGGAACTAGCTTTTGCTTTGGAAGAAATTTTGCAATTCCCACAAGAATTTGTGTAACTAACCATGGTGGTACAATGTCATCTGCAATCTGTACAACAATATCATTCATCACTCAAAACTATGGATCTAATTAAGATGATAACATCAATTAGAATTGAGAATAGTCTCCAGAAACTTACTTTGCACATCGGTGCAAGAAGAACAGCGCCGTTCCATGCATTAGGTTGCTTCATGTGCACCTTTAGAGCTACTGCTCCACCCATTGATTGTCCAAATAGGAAGCTTGGTAGGTTACGTATCTCTGGATTTTCTGCATCCAGCATTCAGCATTTAACTGTCAATTGCTTTTTCAGTAGTGTGTCAAGAAGAATAAGATGTAATTAGATTATTTTCCACTACTTGATTTTGGGACTTCTTACCCAGACATATATGAGATGTCATTTGGCTGGAGAGAGTTGTATTAGATATAATACATACACGGAGACATCAGATTTAAGAACTTGGTTAATACAGCCTACGTTTTTATGTTTTTGTTCAATGTAGGACGACATCTGTGTTGTAATTCCCCCATCTCCAGAAATGAGCAACACTCTGCATGTGGCATACCTAAAAGTCTAACTTCTCTGGTATGAAAGATGAATATATTCTATTTCACTATCCGATTGTCATAGGAAATGGCACATCATAATGGGACTTGACCAATAGTGACCAAGTTCCAACATTGTCAACATACCCAATGTTCCAAGCCCCTGCTGATACTTAGAATATCAACTCGAATGACTGACACTAATTTTGGTTTCATTCAACTGCCAAACAAGTTCTTCCTCTGTTCCCGTAGTGTTTACTTAAACTCCTTTCTAGGTTTTCTCAATATAATTCTCGCTTTCCTTAAGGAGATATAAAGAAATGCTCTCTTGTGTCTAGGGGATTCAACAATTTATATATGTTCACATAAAGAAGACTTTTTATATAGCTGCATATAGAGTACAATTTTTTGGCGAAGGGGAGTGGCTTTGCCACTGTCCAATTTGGGTCCTCTTATTTCTAATTAGTATATTTTCAAATTTACTCATTAACTACATACCTAGTGTCAAAGTAGGAGCAGAAATATAGAATAACAAGGGAGGGGTGTTTAATTGGTGTACATGATAGATTTCTTCATACCCTAAAACTTTTAGAAAGTGGAAGGAACACACGGGGGCTCTGCTGTCCATCATTTAATTCCCTAGTCATCAACATTGCTTGACAAAAATGAAAGGATGAGGGAACTTAGCACCGTGAGTTATACTCCAAGTTCTGAATAAATAATGAATCTGTGAGTTCAAATTTACTTTGAAACAGTAACAGGATATGATCTTTAAGAAACTTTAAGCTCATGCATTGTTTAGCTCAATAGGATAGTCTCTTCCAACTGAATGTTTGATTTAAATATAGTCTTTTGCTTTTCATGCCTCCAAATCTTAGCTTTTGAATTCATCAGATTTTGTTATTCTTTAGTTGGTATATCTTTTCCTTAACTAATTAATTCTGTCATCCACATTTTACCAGAGTTTCGGACCTATCAAAAGAATCCATGTGATGAAAAAGATGATAAATAAGTTCACTGGGGCAAGTTGTACCTTTCGCCTTCGAGTAATGCTCAATGACATCATCAACTAACTTGTCAAAACTTGGTATATAGCCATGAAGACCTTCTGAAAGACCAAATCCAGGATAATCCATGGCAAATACTCCATAACCAGAAGATGCTAGTTTTCTTGCAATGCCTAAGAAGGAAGACAAGTTTCAGGAAGAATTTCACAAGAAATACTAGTCTGAGACTTAATACGTGTTTGCCAACCACAAACCTTCAACAAAGAATGTGCATGTATCACCATAACCATGACATAAGTATACCATGGCTTTGGGGGGGCTTGTCTCTGGAAGCCAACTTTTAGAGAAGATCTCCAGTCCTCGAGAATTAACCTCATATGACTGCACCACCAAATTTCACAGAATTATGTAAAGTAAATCACATACCAAATCATGAATATTATACCAAGATGCTAATATTGGATGCTATAAATTACCATATACTTAAACTCTTCTTATTTGCTTGGTACTACTAGGAAAAGGAAGACAATATCAAGTCATAGTGCATAGTTCAGGTGAATTAAGTCATATTTCTCAAACTATCCCCTTCATTTCATTTTGAAAAAGTTGAGATAACTACCGCCTTCATTCAATTTGTTTCAAAAAAAATTAGAACTCTTTAACCAAACAGATCTTTCTAGAGTTACTCTCTTCTTTCCCCTTCAAATTTGTATAGGGATACATATTTCATTCACATGACAGAATAACTACATTTAAAGTGATTGAAAACCAAGTTTCATTTGATGTCCTGAAATTAATTTCATACTGCATGGTCCTCCATAATCTTAAAAAAATAAAACCTTCTTAACTATATGAGAAAAAAGATGACTGTATTTTGTCATATTCTAATTCACAATTTTATAAGATTCTTTCATGTCAAGGTCCAATTTTCTTAAGATAAGTTATAGGTATTAATTGCTTGAACCGAGGGTCTATAGGAGACAACCTCTCTACCTTCTCAAGGCAGGGTAAGGCTGCATACACACCACTCCCCCATACCCCACTTATAGGATCACATTGGGTATGTTGTTGTAAGTTACAAGTGTTAAAGATATCGTTGCACACAAAGAAAATCTTGTTGCACTAGAAAAGGCATTGAAATAACTATGAGATGTCATATTAACTTCATCTAGAATTCAAAGAAAAAAAGATGAAAAGAAGGCAAGTTCATAATCTCACTCTGCAAGAAAGTACACGCAGAAGTAATTACACAAGAGATCATTTTGTTTTAGGAAAGAAATAGGATGCTTCAAGAATAACATGAATTTTCAAGAGTGAAAAATGAGGATGTAAGAAAAAAGGTGTACCTCCTTCATCTTCAATCCAGCATGTGGCATCTGCGGGAAAGCAAATAAAGAATCATTAAATCAAATCAAGAACAAGTAAGTAACATGACACTTTCTAAAAGGATTCAGTTCCTCATGACCACTATCTGCAGTCGAAGAAAAATTAGAAAGTTGAAGTGTTTATAAAGTCTCAACTGTCATAACTCGAGTGCACATACGTAAACAAAATTTTTTATCACACAAATGATACCATTGAAAGAGGAAAAGAGAACAGAAACCACTTGATTTTCATTGGATAGTAAACTGGGTTAAGGCAATTTTCTTAAAGGTCTTTTTGAGCTAGTAAAACTTTGATTTTTCTGCCCTTAGATTAGGAAAAAAATGTAGTACTGCTGCTTTTTCAATCAGTAAAATGTATTACTTCTGCTTTAATCAACTAATGACAGAAATAGGGAACGGTCGGTCTTGTTATGCCCTTGAATCTAAAGGTCAAACATGAACTTATGCGTTGAGTGAATAGTGAACAACTTAAATCCCTTCTCTTCAAGATGATGTATTTGTAGATGCTTCATATAATCTCGGTGTAATATGCATGTTATACAATCCTATCAAGAAAAGGGGGGGAATTTAAGCAGGATTGCAGTCTATAGAGCAAGATTTTAGGTTCCACACAACTATGTCAATCCCTTTGAAGTTGACAATAATCAATCTCTTAGTCCTAAGTAAGATACACTTTCTACTTTCATCAACACAAGACAATCTGTTCAGTCAACTAATCAATCAATTAACTAAAGGGAAAAGGGTCAAAAATACCCCTCAACTTTGTTTTATTAGTTGACTTTATCCTCGCCGTTAAAATGAAGTTAATTTTAACCCTCCCGTTACTAATTTCACCAAATTTACCCCTCAATTGAATGGAAAACCCAAATCAACTAAAATTATCCAATTTCAATTAAATAACCCAATTTTTTCTCTTTTTAATCCGAACCCGACCCGACCCATTTATACCAAATTAAAACCCCAAATCAAGCTCCGGCAATCCCCATTCATTTTCTCCGTTTTCCGGCGAAACACCACCAAAACAACCTCCAAACGACCACCTGAAACCACCACTCAAAACCCCCAAAAACCAGAAACGACATCAAGCAGAAAACATTAACAACAAATCCATTTTCCTATACTTTTCGGTGACGACAACAAGACCTCTCTTCTCCATTTCCGGCCAGTTCCAAGCTGGAACAACATTAAGCAAACCACCCACCGCCGGAATCATTCAAACAGCTCTCAAACACCACCCTCTCCACGCCAAAATCCAGTGGTAAAACCACACTTCAGCCCACCAGAACCTAGACCTCCATCACCCAAGCTAAAACAACCAGCAAATGACCACCAGATTAGAGAGATGGGTTTAGGGTTCTAATTTGATATAAATGGGTCGGGTTCGGATTAAAAGAGAAAATCGGGTCATTTACTTGAAATTGGGTAATTTTAGTTGATTTGGGTTTTCCATCCAATTGAGGGGTAAATTTGGCGAAATTAGTAACGGGAGGGGTAAAATTAACTTCATTTTAATGGTGAGGGTAAAGTCAACTAATCAAAGTTGAGGGATATTTTTGACCCTTTTCCCTTAACTAAATCTCAATCCCAAACATAATTTTGACAAGTAAAATATCTATTCCACGATCACAAAAGCTTTTCTTGATAAGTAGCTATGCCTCAATCCCAAACTAGCTGTGTGACCATATGAATTCTCTTATATCCAGTCCATTAAGTCAGAAGCAATCAAAATTCAATCTTTGAAGCTGACAATGAGTCTTTTTCAACTAAAAACATCAAATCGGGATCTCTACACAAATATTTATTGTTTACTTTTCTTGCCAGTATACATAGATTATACACATATTATACATCTACTTTTAGCTTAATCAGTTGGATGAACGAATATCTAGGTTAATTCTTCAATCAAGTAAGCTGTACCTTAAAGAGACAATAATCAATTGACAATTGAATATCCTTAAAAGCATCCCTAGCAAGACGCCTTGCTTCCACTTTGTCCATATTAGCATCTATTATCTTCTGCAATTCCTCACTTATACCTTCAAACTTCACTGACTTCCCCATTGCTGCTTTCTCACTCCTTACACAATTGGGTTTCCTTGTTTTCAATGCTACAATAAATAAAAATCAAATCTTGAGAATACCATCAAATGAGTGCCTCCTGGAAAACTTGCTGGGCTTCAAAGTTCAAAGCCATGACATTATAATAGGATTTCAAGAAAATTTATTTAATTGTATTCTTTTTTGTTTACTTTTCCTCTGTCCAGCAGATTTATATTTTTTTGGATAAAATAATTGGATTCTCTACAAGAGCAATCTAATATTCTTTACAGCTCTCTAATTTGATGAGCCTACGTGCTGCTGTCATATAGTATTAATTTAATCAGAATATGGACCGCAACTATAAACGCAACTTGTTTTGCCACTCAAAACATGTTTTGATACTATTTTATTTCTTATTTATATTTTTATCACTTCTTAGGAGCTTTTACTTATTCGCTTTTTTGATGACTTGTCGATACGGAAATAAAACTTTATGTGTTGCTTCACAATTGTGCCTCAATCACCAAAAAAAGATTTCTTTAATTTTAAATTTTCAGATTACTTAAACGAAACTATCAATTTTGATTTTAAATGTTCAAAGAATCATATAAGATGCCCATACAATCTTTCAAATCAAAGAAGAAAAACAAGTAAAATAATCAATAATCCAACTTCCCTTTAGCCTTTTAAGTCAAAATGTTGCTATTCAACTATCATAAAAGTAGAAGTTTCTTGATTTCTATGAGAAAACAATTACTCACTCCATTTCAATTTGTTTCACTGATATTGACTTGCCACAGAGTTTAAGAAAGTAACAAAGACATTTAAATTTTGTGGGCTTAAAAAATGTCACGTGGAAAGTTAGAATTAAAGTGTTATCCAAAAAAGGAAAAAAATATTCTTTTTTAAATGAATTATAAAAGAAAGTAAGACAAACAAATTAAAGCGGAGAGTGTATTACAGTGGGGATGAAAAACAAAGTTATGGTAAACATAAAGGGAAAAAGTAATCAGCATAGGACAACAGCAGTTCAAGACATTATCATACCTGGAGCATAGTTCCGAGAGTCCTGGTTTGAGCAATGTTTCCTTCTTGTGCCAACATTTTTGCAATTCCAAAATCTGCAACGTACATGAGCAGTCACATCCTGATCAAGAAGCACGTTAGCTGGCTTCAGATCACAGTGCACAATGGGCGCTAGCTGTATAATCATGATGATGAAGATACTCCATGGATATTGAGTCTTTCAACCAGGCTCAAGCAATTTTCAGGCATGTACTCCAGCACAATCACTGTAAAATCCACATTTGAGCAAGTCGACACTATCTTGACCAAGTTCCTGTGTCTTACATTGCTCAAAATTTCTTAAACCCCGTTGCCATTGCATATCGAAACCTTTGATTGCAAAGACAGCACCACCAGAAAATGTACCTTTTTCCTTGTTGTCTTTCTGCCTTGAGCTCAGAGGCGGAGCCAGAATTTCACGTCTATGGGTTCTAAATTTGCAAATTTTGTTAATGAGATGTTAATCGTGTTTGAAAATATTACCTTAGATATTGTTATTGTAAAAACTTGATTTAATAATATAAAGATTTGAGTAATTTATTTTAAAGTTCTAAAATATTATTTAAAATTCATTTACCAATTTTCTGTTTTTTTTTTAAAAAAATAAATAAATATGTAAACCTATGTTATTATCTTTGGGTTAGAAATTAATTCAAAAAACACTTTTTTAATTTACCAATTTTATTTTATTTTTAAAAAAAAATCTTATATAAACCTACGTATTTTAGAAATTAATTCCAAAAATATGGTGCTCAATGGGGTTCAAAACCCACGAAGTGTGAGCCGAGGGACTTCACTAGGTGCACCAAGACCACTGGGCTACTTGTCTCACTATGCTTGTGGGTTCGCAGTAAATTTATATATACCTTATATTTGATATTTTAATATGAATATAGGATTACGAAAAAGTCAGTAAGTTCGTCCGAACCCCCTTTCGATACCGTAGATCCGTCCCTGCTGGACATAAAGGAATATATAAGTCAGGTGCTCCATGCGCCTAATAACAGTGGAGTAAATATCTCAAAAAGACCACTCAAATATGTGAAATTATTTGAAAAAGTCATTCAACTTGATTTTATATCAATAAAGTCACTTAACTTGTGAATTTTCTTTTACAAAATCACTCAACTTAAATTATTTTTCTACAAATCATTATAGTCAAAAGATTAAAAAAATAATTGCACAATCTACCCTTTAAGTTTAGTTTTGTAATACTTACTTCTATTGTAGTTTACAATATTATGCTTATTTCTCTTATTTTATTTTATTTTTAATAATTATCTTAACTTAATTAATATCAACTCAATTGTCCAAGCATTAAGCTTTAATTCAACTTGGCTCAGGTTTCATCATATTTTATCATAATTTATACCCACCAACATATGCACTTAATATTTTATTTTGATAATAAAATGCATATATACCAATACTTCAAAATTAGTTTGGAAAAATCCAAATTCGATGACGCTAAAGCGGAATCATCTCCTCCACCCCAAACGGAATTGGACATGGATGACAGGATGAGGCTGAGATAAACCATCCCCCCCTCCCTCAAATTCTTCCCTCTTTTTCTTCCTTCGTCAACCTGAGATATGTGTTTTAAGAAAAAGAACTATTCCTTTTTTCCCCGCCTTGCAAAAGTTTTCCAAAAAATTATTTCAACTAAATATTGGATACTAGTTTTTGAATATCCCTTCAGTAGTTCTGTTTGTGTGGTACTTTTGAATTGAAATTTCATTTTAACTTGTAGGTCGAATATTTGATATTAGTGTTTAATATGGTACTCCCTCTGTTTAAAAAAGAATGTCCTTATTTCTTTTTTAGTCTGTTTAAAAAAGAATGATCCCTTTCCTTTTTTGGCAATACTTTAACTTCAACTTTCCACATGACATGTTTAAGGCCATAAGATTAAAGGACATTTTGGTATATTTGACATAAACTTTAATTTAGAACTACAAGATTAAAAAGCCTTTTTTTTTTAAAACTCTGTTCCAAGTCAAACTAGTACATTCTTTTTTAAACGGAGGGAGTATTATTTAATGTGGCGTGCATATTTATATGGAATTAAAAATGAGTGTTTTGCAAAGTTTGACTTTTTTGATAACTTGATTAAAAGATGTTATAAAATTATTTAAACTAAGTAGGGAAAAGGGTCAAAAATGCCCTTCAACTATGCGAAAGGAATAAAAATACCCTCCGTTTGTAGTTTGGCCCAAAATTGCCTTTTCCGTCAATACTTTGGTGCAAAAATGTCCTTATTGTTATTTTGGGTAAAAAAAAAAGCTCATTTTTTCAAATAAATATATTATTTATTTTATTTTCAACATATTCTATTTCTAATCATATTTTTTAAATTAGCAAATGTTTATCTTACTTCAATTCAAGAAAAAATTAAAAATGAAAATATTTCTTATTTTATTATAATTATATTTTATCGTTATATAAATATAAATTAATGATGGATATACTATGATCTTATATATATGACATATATTATCTGTTGAAAGGGTTCATGAAGTTATTCTATTTTAATTGATAAGATGAGATTAACAAGAAAAAAAATATTTC
>JAJOOS010022491.1:0-16939 GCA_029582725.1 Solanum chiquidenum | reverse complement strand
ATATAAAAGCAAAACTGGGTGAAATAGCTATGTATATAGCTTTGGAAACCTAATCTGGAAGGATATTTGGCTAACCATGCTATGCAAGAATGATGACAAAATCGATGTACTACGCTTCTATTCATCAAAGTAAATTGATAATCCATCCAAATCCAGCTTGGTAATTACCTCAACGCCTATTATTAAGTTAAAACTTACTATATCTTTACCCAAAATCATCGAATAGATAAATTGTAAACCTCTTCTTACTTACCTCTGCTTTTGGTACACAAGAAAAGACTCTTTTAAAATGACGCCTACACATACTTCGACTGGCATATACTTGAAAAGTTTCAACAAAGGTAGTTGCTTGTAACCTCAGTGATCCTCTTTCTTCTACTCATGATTTTGTTCTACTCTAAGTCCTCCTTTGGTTTAACAAATTATCTCTGAAATAAATTTTGAAATTAATTATTTCACAATTATTATTTTATCTTGAATATAAGATAAAATAATATTATAATTTTAGAATAATTAATTTCAACCAAAATATAAAATAAACTTATTCAAAAATAAATTTCAATATTAATTATTCCTTATCCCTCGTAACAAGGAGTCGGAGAGTTTCTTGGAATATGCTGGGCTTAGTCCTTGTTGTCCCAGCTTTGACTTGCTCTATAAAACCCAACAAATATCCCTTCTTCACCGTACCCCATTTCTTTTTCTTCACTTCTATTATAATACGTTAGTGGCTTGTACACATGACAACCAAAATTTGGGAATATTATGAATTTGATTAAGTTATCTGCATGCTTTTTTATCTTGAGATCTTATTTCCGCATTTATCTTCTTCGTCAGGATTTAGGCTGACTTATCTTGGTGGGATAATGCAAGTGTCACCACGTCTATTTTTGAGTCATGACAAATTAACATAATATTTATATATTAGAAAGCATTTCTAGAATAAATATTGGTGTATTATATGAATAAACGTTGGGATGATATATGGTATAATGTAGAACATTATATGTTGATACCAGTTTGGTTCTATTAATCAAAATAAAAGTTAGTATATTACATGATACCAACTTGCTATTATATATGTTATAAGGTTCTATACTAGATATTGTGAGGCTGATTTTATTTATCAAAATAAAAATTGATATTAAATGATACAAAGTTGGTATGATATGTGGTAAAAATTGCTATACTATATATATCCAATCAATTTTTGTTAGTCACCTTTTTACATGTAAATATATATTGTTGTGTTTCCTGGAGTTGCAATAGGTGACTTTAATACTTGTTAGTTATCCTTTTAGGTGCAAATCTATTTGGATACGAGTATTATGCCAGGATTATTTCATCTCAAGCTCTTTGGATATGAGTAAGAGTTTGATTTAAAATTCTTGTACTTATTAATTTCTACTTTTAATATAACAAAAACAAAAATCTTTTTTCTTAAAAATCTAATATATTTTTGAATTTGAATATTTTTAATCTTTCAATTCAAATATTTTATTACAATATTTATGAGCTTTGTCTTAGAATTATCAAGTGTCTTTTCATTGCAACTACTCTTCTTTTATATATATATATATATATATATATATATACTAGATAATGAAAGGCCCATTATGGGCCCCATATTACAATTTTATATATGTTTATAATAGAAATTTGATTAGTTTTTGGAAAGAAAAATTATAATGATATTTTCAAATAATCATGATAGGAAATTATAATAAAATGTAATAGGTGTTTAACAAACAAAAATAATAGCCTACTGGATGAAAATTAGAACGAATCATCTCATTCTTTACAAAGTGATAAAATGATGAAAAAAAAAGTTATGACTTTGTGTCTTGTCTTAATATTTATTAAAACTAGGAGAACAATTGAGTATAGTAAAGAAAGATTTTTTTTTAGAGTAATCAATATATATGGTGAATAAATGTCTTACCTCAAATAAAATGAGAATTTAAAAATATTAACAAAAGTTGATATAATATATACGACAATAATTTAACACGAGGTAGTTAATATAATAATTTATATAACTTGCTTAAAATGTTTTTAACTAATGATAAACTAATAGTAATAAATAAATATATGTTTTTCAATAAATTATATAGTGACATATATGTTACGTAAAGTTTTTGGATTATACATAAAAAGAGAAATCAAGTAAATTAGATACTTCAAAAATTATCTTTACAATCAAAAAAAAAAAACCCCATGAAATTGAAAAATCTGAAGAGAACCAAAGGAAAGGACATAACATGCTCCCAAATTATTGAAAATTTTGCTCTTGAAGATCTTGCTCAGTGGTTGCATTCCTTTTGGATTAGGCATTTTGAGAAACACAATTGTGATTGATATTGGATTTAACATGTTAACTAATTCATTAGGGTGTTTGAAAAGTGTGGAACAATTGAATTTTGTTGAAAATTGGCTATATGGACAAATCCCAGAAGTGATATGTCAACTAAGAAATATTGAATTTTACTTTCGTCTTATAATTATATTTCAAAAGTAGGGTCATTACATAGAGAATTAATCAAAAATGAAGTTCTTAATGTTGGAAAAAAACTGCATTATTGGTCTTCCTAATAAGAGATCTATGTCGGAGTGTATAATATTTAGTACACAAATTAGAAATAATGAGTGAGAAATTTATTGGTATAAGACATGAGAGGGAGAGAATTGAGGAGTGAATGAAATGAAGAATGAGTTAATGTCTATTTATTTGTGTCATAGACTTAGTTCTAGAAATTTTTTATAATGTATAGTTTCTAGAAAAGTCATGTAACTTGTGGAGGAAATTTACCCACTTGAAAAAATATTTTGACAAGTTTACAATTTATAGAACTTTAAAATGAAATATATATGAAATGACCATATTACCCTTGATCGTCCTCAACTTCACACTTCTATATAATACATATAATATAGAATAGATAAATATCAAGTTTTGGTCCGGCAAGCTCAAATTTAAATCAAACTTACATCTGTTCACATATTTAGATTAATATGTTTGAAATCAAGTAAAAGTACAAACTTGATTATATATTTTAGGGAAAAGGGTCTAAAAATACTCCAACTTTGGCCGAAATTGCTGTTACGATACCAAACTTTATGGAGGACTTTTTACCCCGCACTATTTAAAAGTGTATTTTAAAGGTATATATGTATCCACGTGGACACATTACTATTTAAAATGATGCAATATTTATGATGTCGACGTGGACATATATATACCTTTAAAATACACTATTAAATAGTGCAGAGGGGTAAAAGGTCCTTTCAAAGTTCGGTATCGTTACAACAATTTCGATCAAAATTTGAATATATTTTAGACATTTTTTCCTATATTTTAATGAAGAACTACTCTTTTATAATCTAGTAAACATTTATAGTTTACTTTAAATGCAAAGATACCATCCTATTCATTTTATTTGTAAAGTTACTTTTTAACATTTTTTAAAATATTGAAATTAATTTTATTTATTCTTTAATTCCAATTTAATACATATTATTAATTTTATCACACTTATTTCTTTTCAGGTATATTAATTAGAGAGTAATGAATTTTTATGTTAAAGTAGATATTTTTAGTAAGCATAATGAATATAAAAAATATTAGGAATTAACTAAAGTAATAGTAAAATAGAGTAATGAATAGATATCACAATAACTCTTAAAAGAAAAGAAAGTGATAACAAAATGAGTTAATAGTACTAACAATAATTAAAGATGTTTCTAGAACTATTTAGTTTTCTTGTTATTATTCTTGGTAGATTTTTGTTAGCATGAAATTACATTTTTACCCTTGATAATGATTCACTTCATATACAGAAAGATGTTTCTAGAATTATTTGTTTTTCTTGCTATCTTTCTTAATAGATTTTTGTTAGAATAAAGTTAATTTTTTACCCTTGGTCGTCCTACCACTTCAGTCTTCTATATAATAAAAAATAATATATAAATAAATAGATAGAAATTTCAGAATGAAAACATGGTGAACTCCCACTAAAAATATTGAATTTTATACATAGGTGCAAAATTATTATTATTATTTTTCCTTTCTTTTCAGAAATAGAAATGGCTGATAGCAAATTCTGCAGATGAACTCCTTGCCTCGCAAGTTCTTGGCTGGTGAGGGTCCTTGTTCATCCTTGAAGACGTTTCGAAATAGCACCGTGCTATATTTCACAAAGTTTATACAATACTTGTCGCAGATTTTGTAAAAACAAGGGCTATTTTGATCATTTTATGTTAAGGACTATTTTGATAAGATTATGGGGGTTACTTACAAGTTATAAGTCACTATTGTTTTGGTGTTACATGTTCTATTAATTAAAATAAATACATAAGAGAATTCATGGTGCTGTGTTCAAGTGATTCGTGATTAGCTAGCACTGACTGCTTCTCTTTATTAAACAAAAAGACCAAATATTGAAAGAGCATGTTAGCTACAAAACAAATAATTAACTTGTCTTTGCATAACTAAAAATCTGAAAACATGTATTTGATAGGGTTGAATCTCAAGCAGCTATGTACATACCTAGCTTATCTGTAAGGATAGGACTTGCTCATGGATTTGGCTATGCAGGACTACAATCATAACAAAATTGTACCCTTCTAATCATATTTGCAATTGCCAATATCCTTACAAAAAGTGAACTTTATTATTGCTGAAATGTTTATGATTGTTTTAAGTCAAAAATCTCACTCTACGTCACTTTTCAAATCCATGCATATAGGGGGCCACAGGAGGAGAATGTTGTTCGTTGAAGTATACAGATTCGTAGTACCTACCACATATCAAAGTGTATGTCCCTCTCTTCCATCCAAATCCAGCTTGGCAATTACATCAACGCCTTGAGAGAGAGGAAAAAACACCAAAATAAAGTTAAAACTTACCCAAAATCATCGAATAGATAAATTGTAAACCTCTTCTTACTTACCCCTGCTTTTGGTACACAAGAAAAGACTCTTTTAAAATGACGCCTACACATACTTTGACCGGCATATATTTGAAAAGTTTCAACAACAGTAGCAGGAGTCACATTTAACAATTTCACAGTAGTGAAAAATTCAACATATGCTGTGAGCCGACAGTTTGCTTTCTTAACCTTGATGAACTTGTACTTAAAAACCTGCAAGGCAGAGACACTATTATCATAATAGTTGCAGATTAAAGCACTCCCACAGGCCACAAGGGTCATACATACATTGGATTGATCATGATTGTATATATCGAGAGCAAGATCAACCAGCTCATAAATTATCCTAGCCTCCTCCTCGGTGGTGGTGTCGGACATATTTATTGGATGTGCATCAACAAGCATAGAATAACCAGGAAAGGTATCAAGGTCCATACCCTGTCAAGATAATAGTACTACATATATAATGGAAAAACCAACAATGAAATGAAATAAAATGCATATATACATACATTGGTTGTTTGAAGTTGACCATCATAACGACCAATGAGGGCGATCCTTCCTCAACTACTTCCCAGTAAGCAATCTTTAAGATAAAGTCGTTCAAGGTACGGAAAGTGCTCACTACTACCTCTCCAGTACCGAATGTATACTTCATCCAGAAACAAGAACTTCAAGCGAGGAAATCCTTCCTCAACTACTTCCCACTCTTCGCCTATGCAGGCATTATTCGATAGTTTAAGGACCTCGAGTTTGGGTAATTTATCAACAATCATCAAATCCTTCCATGCCAAAAATAAGTTTCTGATTAAAGTTAAACTCTTAAGGTTTTGTGGAAATGCATCTGGAGGAGGTAAGGGAAAAGTTGGAACATCAGCATATGGATCTGTGTGCAATCTTTTCGTCTGAAACCTCAGATGATCTTGTGGAGTAGAACCTGAAGGTGCAGTGCTTTCTAGAAAGCAAGCAGCATATGGATAAATAATAGAAAATTCCAAATTCTCGAGCTGAGATAAGTAGCAAAAATCATACAGGTTCTTGCGATTACAGAAGTCTTCTGGGACGCCAAATACTTGCAACTTATTTAAATTAGGAAATAGTCTTAAGAAAGATCCAGTACAATACCGGGGATTCAATCTAGAGAGGCATTGCTTATGATTCCACAAGTAATTCCAGCCCAAACACAGCTTCCTCAATTGTGGCATTGTCAAAATTTCCGATGGTAATATGAAAGGATATTCACTGCCATTGTGAAATGGAAGGTAAATTTAAAAGTTTGCAGATAACATAGGCTTGATATCGGTAGAGGAATGTCTATTATTGACGAGGGAACCGCCAATCCTGGATACTTCCGTAAGCTAGGATAAAAACACAAAGCTAGGTATCTCAAGTGAATTAAAGAAAGTAGTCCACTGGGAAAAATTGGACATTTAGTCAAAGAAAGATCTAGTACTCTTACTAGCTTGAAAGATAATTCCAGTGTGACGCATTTGAATCTACACAACATGATACTGATCCGACCTCAACTCTTAAAGGAACACTGCATGGATTGCGCACACGAATTTTGATCACTCTTTCCTCCGATAACATTCACAAAATTCATGTTTCGAGCTTCCCTCAAACAGAGTTCACGGGTCACATCATGCATTCCACATCTCTCTATTTTCCCATCAAAACTCAAATTGTGGATAGAAATTAGACTTCTATCTACAAGTTCGTTTATACATGTTTCTGCCACCTCTTCTACATTCAAAAATCCCTCTACAGCCCATAATTCCACAAGTTTATTTACATAAATCCGTTCATCCTCTGCGAAAATTGCAAAATATAGAAAACACCGTTTTAGGTGAGAAGGCAAGTGATGGTAACTCAAAGCCAATACTCTCATGCATTGGGTTTCAAGATCTGTGCTTACCACTGAACTTACATTCTCCGCAATACTTTGCCACTCATCCAATGTTTTACCGATTTTGGAGAGGAGTCCAGCAATCACAGTAATTGCTAGAGGTAATCCTCCACATTTTAATGCAATTTGTTTCCCAATATTTTCAAATTCAGGAGAACAAGAACCTTCTTTTTCAAAGATCTTTTTGTGTAGTAAATTCCAACTTTCGTCCAAATTCATGAGGCACATGTGATAAGGAGGCTTACCTGAACTAGCATATTCAGCCACTTCCACATTCCGAGTAGTCAGGAGTATTTTGCTTCCATTATAACAGTCTGGGAAACATAGTTTTATCATCATCCCAAGCTTCTGTAGTCCATATGTCATCAATGACTACCAAGTATCTCCTGCCTTTCAGATGCTTTTGCAGTCGGTCCGCTAGTTTATCATCAGGTTCATCACTTATCGAAGAAATACGGCCTAGGATTACATTTCTCACACAATACTCCTGTGAAACAGTTACTTTTGCACGAATATCAAATCGAGACATAATGTAAGGATCAACAATATATATCAAATCGAGACATAATCTAGTTCCCTTCCTCCTCTAGCAAGTTGATCCAGCATCATCTCAAATTCATTTTCACGGCCAACCATTATATTCACGGGATGCTCAACAGCATGTTCAGGTAAACTGACAAGTGAGCAAGTTTGTGGTTTTAGATCTTTCATGCTGTCCGATGTTGCCATCCACTATTTCACGGTGGAATCAATGCATTCTAAAGCTTGTTCCAAGACGAAAAAAAGCTCCCACATATCCCTGCTTCTTTCCTCCAAATTCTGTGCTAAAAAAACATCTCTTGATTCTGAGTCAACCATATCTTCTGTTGTGTATGCTACCTCTACGATTTCAACTTCCAAGATTGTTAACCCATCATGATCGCCCGTTATATCGCCAGAATAGCTCTCAAAGATTTGAGCTTTTCATAAAACGGTTGCAAATCACATCTTGATTGATGTATGGTTCTCATAAGGCAAGTAACAACAGCATAAACCATATATCCAAAAAAATAGAAATATCTCTCAGTATGAAAATGGACAAATTGCCACAAGTTATGTAATTTTTCAGTTTTTAAGAAAATAGAAAATGCAAAGTTCTTTCTTTTACTAACTATTTCCATCACATTTCCAGCTAGGTCCACCAACCTTATCATCATGTAGACAAAAGAAGAAACCAAAGTTAGAAAATTTTGTGATCATTCATTGTTAGACCCTACAATCTCTTTAGAAAAATAAAATTAAAAAATTAGTTTAAATAAAGGAGTTCAAGCTGTATAATTTTTTTAAGCTAGTATTTTAATCGAACATTTAGAATGCAAGAAAATATAACTTGTTTTTTTAATTTTGTAAGGGAACCGGAGTTGTAGCCTCAATATGACATATCTATTCATGAATATAAGTATGTTGCTTACATACAAGAGATTGATGATTTTAATTCCATTGAAAGCTACTTAGTAGAATTTTCCAAATCAAAGAGAGAGAAATATTAAGATCCAAGTAGGAATCTCTCTATTCCTAGTTTGATTCCATTAACCAAGTATAAATATCTCTTAATATACTCAAAGTAATGAAGGATTGAGATAAGAATGGAGATGAAAAGTTTAGACTCCAGAAGCCATATCAATAAAATATTTATGGGCTAACACCGGAAAAATTGAGAAAATTGTATAATTCTTATAAATTGGCTCTTAAATGCCCAAAATAGACTCTAAAAATTGTCAGAATGTACGTACTGCTCCCTCAACTCCCTACTGAGGGTTCCTTAAAGGTTTCGATTAGAAATCATCCGTAAGTCATATCACCAATATATTAATGGGCTAACACACACGGAAAACTGAAAAAATTGTCTAATTTATTTAAATTGGCCCCTAAATGCCCAAAATGGACTCTAAAAGTTGTGAGATTGTACGTACTGCTCCCCCGACTTCCTACAAAGGGTTCCGTAAATGTTTCGCAAAGAAATCGTCTGAAAGTCATTTCACCAAAATATAAATGGGCTAAACACACAAAACACTGAGAAAATCGCCTAATTCTTGTTAATTGGCCCCTAAATTCCCAAAATAAACTCTAAAATTGTGATACTATACGTACTTCTCCCCTAACTCCCTATGGAGGGTTCCGTAAAGATTTCACAAGGAAATCGTCCGGAAGCCAAAATTACCAAAATATTCATGGGTTAAAAAGACGAACTAAGAAGATCACCTATTTCCTATAAATTGGCCCCTGAATGCCCAAAATGGACTCTAAAAATTGTGAAATTGTTTGTACTGCTCTCCTAACTCCCTATGGAGGGTTTCGTAAAAGTTTTGAATCACTCGAAAACCATATCACCAAAATATCTATGGACTAACACACATGAAAATCCGAGAAAATCGCCTAATCCTTTTAAATTGGCTCCTTAATCCCTTTATGAGATTAATTGGAGATGGACATATAAAAACGAAGAAGCTAATTGTTGGGCTTGATTGCCATAAAATACTCAGACGATGTGGGTGACGCACATAGTGAATCTCATGAATTGACTCGTGGATCATGGTGATATTGGGTCATGAAACTTAGTTTGAGGGGAAGATTGTTGGGTGTGAGAATGAATTTCCACATTTGAGAAGCTACATATAAAGTGTAAAATCTCTTATGGGAAAATTTCATATATGACAAACGGATTTAATGAAATAACGCTCTCTATGTATAGTTTATATAATTACATTCCATGGGTGTAGTTTAGTTTGCTATGAAGCATTAATTTTGTATATAACATTTTGTTTTTGCTTATTATTTATACAATATTTTATTTTTTTAATAAATGGATATATGAGTGCTAAATACGGTTACAAATTTTTTACATAATCTCATGATTCAAGCTAATCGCCCAAAATCACATATTTTTCCAAAAAACAGAGTTCTATAGCAATAGAAACACCATATCAATTGGTTTCCTCAAAAGACTGAAGCATACAATTAATCAATATTCCTGTATATTCAAAGTTATGTAAGCGTTTCTTTCAAGGAAAGTTCATGTTTTGAACGACAAGAAAATATACAATTGATTTGTATAATATATAATTGAAATTTTGGAAAACAATTTATTTTTGTTTAGTTCATTCTAATGGTTCGCAATAGTTTTTTTTTGTTTATACAAGATTAGAGAAATTATATATTAACAATTATATTCTAATTTTTTGTTCGAAAAATCCAATGACACGCTTTGTATATATGAAGTGTGTATGATTCGACAACAAGGGTTGCTTTAATTTGATAATTTTTTTTGACGAACTTTCACATATAGCCACTCAAAAATAGCCTAATTACTCTCCATAGCTATAGTTTGATAATTACGATTCGTAGCTACATGTCATAGGGAGGAGAGAGGCTAGCGAGACTGGGAGAGAGAGGAGAGAGGGGGTAAAGAGCGGAGAGAGGTGAATTGTATATCTATATTGGTTAGATAATGATATATTATACATATGTATTTGTATATATGGCAAGCGAGATTGGGAGAGGGAGGAGAGAGGCGAGCGAGAGAGGGGAGAGAGTGGGAGAGAGGTGAATTGTATATATATATATCGGTTAGATAATTATATATTACACATATGCATTTGTATATATGGCAAGCGAGATTGGGAGAGGGAGGAGAGAGGTGAGCGAGATTGGGAGAGGGAGGAGAGAGGCGAGCGAGAGAGGGCAGAGAGTGGGAGAGAGGTGAATTGTATATGTATATTAGTTAGATAATTATATATTATACATATGTATTTGTATATTCTGGCGAATTATACATATACAAACGTGACAAATTATACTAACTCAAAGTCAGCCCACGTAATTAATGTATAATGTTAGTCGCGAGTGGTAATTATAGCAAACTATAGATATGATGAGTAATTAAGTAGTATAAGTTTGCTTAACCGCGTAATTTTCTTTTTTTTTTGTAATTTTTCTATATATATAAGCTATACGATTTGTATATTGTTTAATTGATAATATTGTATATATGTAAGTAATTGTATAAAATTCTTATATCATGTAAATGTGTAAGTAATTGTATAAAATTACTATGTCAATTGTATATATGGGTTGTATATGATTCAACAAAAAAAGTATGCTTTAATTTGATAATTTTTTGGTGTAATCAAACTGTATATATAATAGTGCAAGGTTTTGCATACTATTGTATATAACAAACAAAATATACAAATATATATATACAATTGTGATTTAAGCAGAAAATATACATATACTTCAAGCAATTTTGTATATAACTAACAAAATATACAAAATATCTATGTACAATTGTGATTTAAACAGAAAATATACATATACTTCATCCAATTTTGTATATAACTAACAAAATATACAAATATCTACATACAATTGTGTTTTAAGCAAATACCCAGCGTTTTTCGTATTTGTATACTGATCTAATGAAGCAAACACAACCTCCTCAGAATCACTGTCTTTGTCTTTCCTCTTACTTCCTCCTCCAACAATTTTAATGTCACTTGCCTTGGCATTGTTGATGACTTCCTGGAGTGCAATTGGGTCATTTTTTTTTCTTGGATCTCAATTCTTCAATTGATTTTTCCTCTAGAATTTGTTTATATTTTGCCATAGACCCTGCATTGACTCCAAAATCTTGAGTTAAATCGAGTGAAAATGAAGTTTGATTATTAACAACTTTGACATGCAATGGCATACCTCTCGTAATCCTCTTAGATGGAGTCGAATCATCCATTTTGTTTTTGAAAAGCTGATAATCTGATAAGTAATGAAGGAATTTTGAGAAAAAAATTGTCCAAAAACTAACAAGCATAATACATATACAATTGAAAAAATAAAATAAAAATTCACCCACGATTTAGGCGGTTACCTGCAAAAAGTAAAAACATGATTGGAGGAAGAAAGTGAAATTCGAATTTCAAATTGGAAGTCGAAGAGTGATTTTAGGAGAAAATAGGGAAAGGGGAGAGGAGAGATAAATTTGATTTTGTACAAAATCATATACAAAGGCCGATGAAAACTTTGTTGGTTCGGTATACAAAGAGGTGGTGGGTCCATTAGTAATGGCAAAAAAGACTGAAACTGTATTTATTGACAGTAAATAAATTAAACTATACCCTCATTGACTAATAACCTAGTAATGTTTACCAACTCGCGTAGTTTTCCCATAATGGTGTGACACTTTTTGTGAAAACAAACGTGCTAACTTGGTCAAAGTGCACAATATCATACTCTATTAAGAATATCTTTGGGCTGATTTATCCGAAAATAAATAAATAAGGCCTAAATCTAAGACCACTATATTAGCCGTTACTTGAAGACATGACATTCATCATTTGAACTATTGAATTATGGACACGAGTCAAAGAATCTTTCAACTATTCAAGAAGTGTAATTACTAGTTAATAAATATAATGTCATCCTCAATAACTTAAATAATATCCAATAATCAATGTTAAATTTTGATATTTATTAATAGAAATAGTTAATGAACCCCAAGTTGTATAATTTGATTGTTGGGATGAAAGTCAATCAAAAACTTAATTTTTTTAAGAAATAATATTTTTATTGTGATTCAATAATGTAATAACACAAGCATTTACAATACACATAAATTTGCCATGTCAGCATAAGATGTTCATAAGGTGCGTATATGACAATAGTAAAAGTTTCTATTTGGTCTTTTAGGTAATTTTAAGTATCTACTTTATAATTTGTTTCAAGTTTGAGGGACTATCTAGATATTTAGATAAAATTATTTATTTAATCATCTCTAAACAAGCTCATAAGCTAGTAAATGATACTATATAAATAGGCTCCCAGGAGTAAGTGAATCCTACGTTGGAGTTCTAGTTGTAAGTGTTTCTCTTACAAATTCAAATTAATCTAATGACAGAATCTTTTTATGGTTTGATTGAAGAGGTTTCTGTGTTGCTGGTATATCAAGATAAGGAATTGGTTTCTAATCAAATGGTTGATTTACTAGATTTTAATGGATAAAAAGGTGACATATCTAGAACTAATTTTTATATGAGTTCCATTATATATAGAGAGATTTAATTGATACAATGTTTATTTTGAATTTTTCCTTTCCTTGTTATCATAACATTATTTCCATGCTTGTGTATGTTGTTTTACTAGTTAATAAACAAATTTTGTATGATTATAAGGAATAAAATTAGATTCTCCATTTTTGTTTTGTAGTAACCATGTCATACGCTCGATTAGCTAGCTTTCTCTATAAGGATTGTGTGATTTTTCTAAAGGGGTTCAATAGTTTTATGTTAAAGTATATGTTGTTTCTAATTTTATCGGATTTTTTCCATAAAGGAGATAGTTTTATGTTAATATTAATTATTTTGCACTTGACTTTTTTGTACAAAAAATAAAAGGGAAACTTATTCTTTGTCAATCGGCATAGAGTGACATTGTGTTGGAGGAGAATATAATTAGGTCCCTCATAAATGATTTTGAAAGCATAGATCTTTGATTTTTACAAATCTATATATCATTTTAGAAAGAAAACAAATTCACTTGGGTGATTGAGGCACAAAATAAGAGTAATAAGAGAGCGAAGAGAAGAGCGAGATAAAGACATGATAAGAGATGATCTGGCTATCGTTATTATCAGAGATGACTTTTTTTGTCTTTTATTCGATGTAGACAAACAAATAAATAGGCACATAAGATTTTCATGATTTTTTTTTTCTATTTTTTTTTTGTCTTTTATTAGATGTAGACTAGAAAAAGGGAAGACTTGTTTTTCATGAGAAAAAAAGAAAAACCTTTTCATGTGACTTTTTTCTCATTTATTTTTTGTTTCATTTTCAATTACTTTGTTAATATTTATTGATTGTTCTTTATTCAAGCTATGTTAAATCTTTTCACCGTAACTTTTTTGGTAACTCCTTTCTAATAATTTGTTAAATCTTCTAAACTCTCATTACTTATTTATGAAATAAAATTACCTTAAAACTTTTTACATAAATTTACCTTAAAAACTTTTTATCCTATTATATCTTGCTTTAATAGTATTTGATCTATATATATTCGGTATTTATTTGTTTTCGACAAGTCAAAGAATAAATTAGAATAGATTCTTTAGGATTATATTCCTATAGAATCTTCTCTATTATATATTAATCTAGTTATTTACACTAAAGTAATATTATATATTAGTAAGATTGCACACATTGTTTACGCTATAAGTTGATTAATATGTGTTATTTCATAAATTAAAGTATAGCAACATAATATGAAATTTCATAATTGAATTTGAATGAGAAATTAAATAAACATATCCAAATGATAACTTTGTGTATAATATTATTTCCATGTTCTTCACTAACTTTAAATTGTATGGATATATACAGTTACGACAATTACGACTCATGCGGCAATGCCAATACTCTCCAAAGAAAATAAAAAAATTGACATGATAATAATTGATGCCAATTCATCAGATTCACATTGTTTTGAACTCTTGCACAAGCTGTAACCTTAAATATAATCTCACTCGGTAAGTATTTATAATTCTATCTTTCACTTCTTGTTATAAATATTGGATAAAGTCAGTTGTTTCATGTCACACCCGAGCCTACACCCTGGGCGGGACTGGCACTCGAGAACCATTGCTGGCCCTAAGTGAACCCTTGGCCTGACTTACTTACTCAGCGGAAGACTTAACTCAATCTAACTATACTTTTAAAAGTAAACTGAAAACTCAAAGATAACTAAGAACGTATTAAAATAACATTCACTGGCCAAAGTGGCAACCCAATTCTCAACATAATAGAATGAAAAATAAAAAGACTAAAGAACTAACATCTTACTGTCTATGAAGCCTCTACCAACTGAGATGGACGTCGGGACAGGACCCACGGCATCCTAATGAACTAAACATATTGAAAGCAATAAAAAGGATCCCCTGGAAGCAAGGAGGCTCACCAACAACTCTGAAGTTCAACTAGAATCAACGATGCGCTGGATGCTGATCTTGGTTACCTGTATCTGCATCATTAAAAGTTGCAGGCCAAATGACATCAATACATTGAATGTACGAGCATGCGAGGGGAATACTAAAACAAGACATAAGCTTGAAAGGAACTGAAGAACAAACTTGGTCTCAACTCAACTCAACTGAACTGAACTCATTTCAATATAAAGCAGTATAGACAAGTGCAATATAAAGAAAAGCTTTTAAAAACATGGATAACAACTCTGTGTATTTAGAAATACAATAGTAACTCTGGATGTATGCAAAGATACAATATAAACTCTGGAATGTATATAAAAATACAAAATAATACTATTGTGGGAGTTTCTCTAATCGACAACCATCATGTAAGAGCTATTGTGATGATACATCATTTTGCCTCACGTTGCCAGGGCCGTCCTACACCTTGCCGAGGGTATAGAACCTGACTACTAAGTGGATCCACTAGTCTATGCTAAAAAGCACTAAGGAATCATCTAAAAAGTATGACCATTTTCTATCCATGATGGATACATGGTTTATGGGGGTTGGGAGTTGTCTGAACTCTCCCCTATATCGGTGCTCAATACTACTCCCAAAATATAATACTAGCTCTTATGTTTAAAAACATACTTCTTTCTGTGGTTTGAGATATTCACTCAAAACTTATCTTAAAGGCTCTTCTTGGAAATCAAAGTTTCCTCTCTTGCTTAATTGTGAAAGCATTTACTCTTTATTAAAAACTAGCTCAAAAGCTCCTTTGGAAATTAAGATTTTCTTTCTTGTTTAAATGTGAAAACATTTTACTCTTTGGGAATACATAGTCCCAATATACCCTTTTGAAGAAAAGGACTTCAATCCTTACTCTTTACTCAACTCAAAACTCAAGTCTTAAAACAAAGTTAAAACGTCGGTAAAAGACTTTTGGAAAACTCTATGAACTTCTATTGACTCTGACTCTTAACTTTCCTTGAATTGAATTATGGATTCAAGGTTCATGATCTCATGTTATTGACTATGTCATGATGTTTAGACGTACCTTAGAGTTTAGAAATCAACTATAAAACTTAGGTACGTTGCTAGAGAACTCATACGGAAAGAAGTGGGAAAGGGTGGAAAACCTGGCGTCCCTGGCGCTCTGAGCGACGTGGGGCTCCAGACGCAAAAATTCAGAACCTGGGTTGGGGCGTTCTGGCTGGTGCGGCGCCCCAGACCCCAAATTTTAGAGAACTTTGAGGGGCGCTCTAAGTGGCGCGGCGCCCCACCCCTTTCCCTAGATTTTTTACTAATTCTCTTGGTCATTTTTCAACTCTAAACCCTCTAAACTTGATTGGGTCTTTCCCCAAACACTTAAATTCCACTACATAACCATAATATGCAAGAATCTACTCAAAATGACACCTAATTTCAAAAATTTGAGTCAACAACTCCTTAACAATTTCAACGAATCAAGAACTCAATAGAACTTCAACAAAACCCCTCAAGAACTCAATTTCTAAACCTTCAAGAACATAAATTCGCTGAAATAAATCATGATTGGCGCGTGGGTGAACTAACCCAACGCTATGTGATCGTACCTTGTAGGGATCACCCCTTGACGAAATCCACGATCTTAGCTTCAAGAACTTGACGATTCCTTGCTTCTTCTCCTTTTTTTTTTCTCTTCTCTCAAAACCCTAACTTAGTTTTCAAAAGCATAAATTGAATCCAATCAGTTTAGACCCCAACTTAATTACCAAAAACGAAATTCATAAATTGGGTGGTGAAAAGACCATAACGCCCTTCTAAAATCCGGTTTTGACTTTCCTTATCTTGACAACTCGACTTCAAATGGGAATATCTCACTCATACGAACTCGAAACTGAGCAAACTCGGTGACGTTGGAAATATAATTCAAAGATATTTCCTAAGATATCTAGTAGCACACCTAACTCATCCTATGCTAGGAGTTATGGTAGTTTGAATGTAACGACCCGAGAGCACCCCCTAGCCGTTACATGCGTATTCGACCTCTCAGAGGTCTTATACAAGCCTTAGCATTCATTCATCGCATAGATCATAAAAATCACTAAGAATTTAAAACTTTTATTCAATAAC
>JAJOOS010022490.1:0-21077 GCA_029582725.1 Solanum chiquidenum | reverse complement strand
CATTCATTCACAAATGCAATAATTTGCTCACATACAGTACCTCAGTTAAGAAAACAAAAATTTATGAGTACATTGATGAAGCCTCAATAAGAAATATGAAGACAACAAGAAAATGGAGTATGATGTACCACAATTTCCATTAAACTAATTAGAATATGATTAGATATGTCTTCATATAAGTAATTATTAGTTGTTAATTTAATATGATCAGATATGTCTTCATATATTAGTAGTTGTTAATTTAATAATGGAAAGTTACTCGTTTTATGGACATAATATAAAGACAATGTGTTATGTTTACAAACAATTCCTTGTTTAGTTCATTGTAATTAAAGTTGTATCAATGTATAAATAGAAAAATGAAAAACGTATACAAAAATATAGCTACAAAAAGATATAAATTATAGTCATTTTTTGTAAATAGCATACTTATAGCTATTGAACTTCAATAACCCTATAAATATAGTCATTTTTGTAAGTTGTTCTTTGAAGTTTCCCTGTGTGCGCCTTACAAATATTGCAGGCACAGGATGGGAACTTGTTTTGTTAGAAAAATATTATGTTGTAACGATAATATTAATGGCCATACCACATCCAATTTTTTTTTAATCAAAGTGGAATGCCTCTCAATCGTTGTACTGAACATGCTACATTAATCTTTTGAATTCCTGTTTAACCAACAACAAAAATATAGTATAGACTTACTTATTTCGCACTTCAAATTTTCTATTTGTTTTTACCTAATATTCAATTTAGTAGATGTTTGAAGATAGAATTTGAAATTTCAATGTTACATTTTGATGTGAAATCAATGTTTGTTTGTAAAATTTATATTCAATTTCAAATCGATATTTTAAATCTCAAATTTTCCAAAAAGTAAAAATCTACATCCAAAAAATCGTTCGTCTCTCTTCTCTCTCTTGTCACTCCATAGTAAAGACATAAAATTCATTCAATTGTGTCAACTGTATTTTATCGAATACATGAAATAAATACATAATGAACTATATCACTCTAATGATTGTATCAATATATAATCTTGTATACCAACATGGGTTGTGGTGCACTGGTGGGAGTGTTTCACCCTTAATCAGAGGCCTCGGGTTCGAGCCCTGGGTATGGAGAAAATCCATTGGGAGCGCCACCCCCGAATGGGCCCTGCAGAGCACGATCCAAATTTAGTCGGAGTTCCAATGTGGGCTCCAGACACCTGGTGGAAAATTAAAAAAATATATATATAATCTTGTATGAATCTATATCAGTCTATATATGTCAAATACAATATGTATTTATGTATCGCAAATAAAAATAAGTGGTACGAGAGCAAATGATACAAGTGATACATATATTAGAATCTAGGTATCAAATACAATTTATATCATTTTATACATATCAAACTATATCCATCAATATAATATGTATTCATCAAATACAACATGTATCTAAAAAATCTCATTTCTCTCTCAAATCTCGCTCGCCTCTTGTCCTTCTTCTTTTTTAAACTGTGTTATAAATGATAAATACTCTTATTATAAGAAAAATTGGAGAAAAGACATAAAGTCACCACTAAAATTGTCCCGTATTTGCATAAAGACACTTTAACTTTGGAAGTGTCCTATCACCCCACAAAAGTTTTTAATATCTTTGTAAATGGGTCTCGTCTAGATTGTTACCACACACATGAGGCGCGTGATGCAGTGTTTTCACTGCCATTAACCAGTTTAAAAGTGCCATGTGTCACTTTATTTCTTTATTATTAATTATTTAATTAATTTACATCATCTTCCCCAAATTTAAACTCAAAAGAGCCGCTGATAGCCCTAAATTTACGATTTCATCTTCATTTTTTCAAAGCAAGATCAACGTTGGTACTCTCTCTTTGATGAGTTCATCATCTTCCCCAAGCGCAATAAGGTAAGAATTCGTTTTATCTATTAATTTCCAGTAGAAAGCGTTAATTTGAAGTTTTTTATGGTTAATTGAAAAAAATAAGATCTTTATCATATAATGTAGAGCCCTAACCTGTTAGACCTTCAGTTACTTGTCCCTCCAAGAATCTTCACCAAGAAACATCAATAACAAAATTATCAACACTAAGAGAAAACAAGATGACTTTTCTGTATTTTGTGATTCTAGGGAAAGTTGAGAAATAACAAAAGAAAAGAGAAGACTTTTCTTGAAAAGAATAGGGTCGAGTCAGGTTGAACGAAGCTTACAGGAGTGAGCATCACGCGCGACAATCCAGACGAGACGAGAGAATGGGTCAAAATGACCCATTTTTTACAAAGATATTAAAAAGTTTTGTGGGGGTGATACGACACTTCTAAAGTTAAAATGTCTTTATGAAAATACGAAAAAACTTAGTGGTGACTTTATGTTTTTTTCTCTATAAATTGTTAATTAATTTAAAATTATAGTCATTTTTATAAGTGTTTAGAAGAAATCATGACAAGTAAAATGGTTGAAGATAGTATTAAAGAAGAAAATTGGAAAAAGATATTCTCCTAATTTTTGAACTCACTCTAAAATGTGCTTCAAGATTCTCATTTCCTTGAAAACCCCAGTAACCTCCGCCTCCTAAAACCTTACTTTCACTGTACACCCAAAACCGGCTAAAACCCTAATGTCTTCTTCCATGTCCCTGCGCCTGGCGCGCCACCTCTCAACCTCGGCAGCAGCAGCCGCCACCACTGCCACCGCCGCTACTTCTTCAACATCCGGCGCAACCATCTCTATCTCCAAAGCAAAATCCAAGCTCAAGTCTGAGCACGATCCAGACAAAGCCCTAAAGATTTACTCCTCTGTTTCTAACCATTACACTTCCCCTTTATCCTCCCGTTATGCACAAGAATACACAGTCAAACGCCTCGCTAAGTCCCACCGTTTCTCCGACATCGAAGCCTTCCTCGAGTCTCACAAGGATGACAAAAAAATTACCCAGGAAGCCTTCCTTTCCTCTATAATTCGTTCGTATGGATTAGCTGGAATGTTTGATCAGGCGCTTAAAACTTATCTTCAAATGGACGATTTAGGTACCCCTAGATCAGCAGTTTCGTTCAACGTGCTTCTTTCAGCTTGTGTGAACTCCAAATTATATGATCGTGTTCCCCAGCTGTTTGATGAAATGCCAAAGACGCATGGATTCTTACCTGACAAAGTTTCGTATGGTGTATTGATTAGGTCTTACTGTGAAATGGGGAAGCCTGAATTGGCAATGGAGAAACTTAAGGAGATGGAAGAGAAAGGTGTTGAAATTACAGCTGTTACTTTCACAACCATATTGCACTCCTTGTATAAGGGAGGAAGGAGTGATGAGGCTGAGAAGGTTTGGAATGAGATGGTGAAGAGAGGTTGCGGTCCGGATGTTGGTGCTTACAATGTAAAGATTATGAACATTCAGGGTGGTGATCCTGAGGGAGTGAAGGGTTTAATTGAGGAAATGAGCAATGTGGGCTTAAAACCTGACACGATCAGTTACAATTACTTGATGTCTTGTTACTGTAGGAATGGGATGATGGATGAAGCTGAGAAAGTTTATGAGGATTTGGAAACAAAGGGGTGCAATCCAAATGCTTCAACTTTTAGAACTTTGATATTCTATTTGTGTAAGAATGAACTGTTTGAGACAGGGTATAAAATATTCGGGGAGAGTGTGAGAGCAAACAAGATTCCGGATGTCAATACACTCAAGTACTTGGTGCATGGTTTGGCGAAGAGTTCAAAGGCGAAAGAAGCAAAAGAAATGATCAGGACAATGAAGAAGAAGTTCCCTGCTAATGTGGTGAAAGTTTGGACCAAGTTAGAGGATGAGCTTGGTTTGGCTAAAGTTGACGTCAGTGATGTCAAGTCTAATGAGACTAATGTTGCTTAGTAATAATTTTTGTTCGAGATATAGCTGTAAGCAGTAGCCAGCTTTATAACTGTTGAGGAACTTTACATGATTGAATTTTTTTGTTTGTCATAAAGATGTGAGTTAGCACTTGGCGCTAACATTTGTTGTGCCATTTATTTTTGAAAGCTAATATAGATCTTTTACTTGGAAGTTTGGTAGTGCTTTTGAAGATATGCAAATGTTCAATTCTTTGGGCTAAATCTTTTGTTGCTTCATTGCTTTTTTTCCTTCTCTCTTGTCCATATTGCTAACAGTCTTGGTTGGTTGTTTAATGCTAAGGTCATTTCTCTCTAATGCTGCTGGTCTAATGAGTTCAAAGGTTTTTGCAGATATTTTGTTTAACTCATTCATGTTATACTTCTGGACAAGATACACCGAGCTAGCTTTCAGAGGAAAATTGATCTGGTAAATCATATTTATTTGTTAGAAAGTAGAAACCAAAGATACTACAGTTTCCTTGATTGTTGAATGTATTTCCCTTTGTTGCCTGTAGTAGACACAATTCAAAGAGTAATCACAATTTTCACATAAAAAGCGTGTTTTGTATTTGCAACTGTAAAAAAGTGTATGTGACTGAAGTACACAATGTATATGAGGCTTATTCAAAGAGGAGAGGCAAAGAAATATAGACGAACTGGACGATTGGGCAATTTCTTATAAGCTACTAGAGTTATCTGCTAGGCAGTTTCTAACAGTTACCAGAAGATATACGTTCTTATCATAAATGTTAAGTAGTTGTAGCTTGTAGGTCATCCTTCTATATAAATAATGCATTTTAGTAACTCTACAGAGTAGTTGTAATCATCTATTGTATACAGACAGATTGTTCTAAGAGATATGAGATACTTGTGTCTCTGTTATTAAAATATCTCTATTTATCCATTTCTGAACTTCTGTTTCTATTAGACACTTCTAGTAATATGAAGTTGTTACAAGTCCACAAATTTCCTGACTCATTTCTCTTATGCCCGCACATGATGTTCTTGCATCCTTGAAACAGGCTTGACACTTGGAATTTTTTGTGGTCCCCTCTCTGGTGTCATGATAAATTTGCCTAGTCTTGATAAATGTAGCACTTCCTATTTCAATAGTACCATTTCTTTACTTCTCGTTGATCTTGATCTTTATGTGGTGGTCAACTGGTCATTGTGTGGTTAGATTCTGATGGATTTATTTCTCCACCTCACAAGAAAGACCCAAAACACCAAATTCCTCTGGTTCTGATTTCACCAGTTATGATGGTTGAGGCACCTGATGCAGCAAAACCATCCTTTAATATTCGTAACTCCTCTTTTTAAAATACCAATCTTAATTGAGACAGGCACAATATTAGAACACAAAATTCAGATGTGCGGAACTGCGGATTGTTTTTTTATATGTATGGATTAGCTATTTCTTGTTCTGGAGACTGCTGTGTTGTGACCCCCCGCCCCCCTCTTTTTTAACTACTCTCTTCTTCTGAAGTCCATCTATGGTTCATGATGACTTTGCATTGAACATTCATAGAGTAAAGTTACTGCTTAGAAGTGGAATATTTCCAAATTAATCTATGTTGGATTGGATTATCATTAATTTTCAGAGTATTTTGCATTAGCAATTGATATGCTTGTTTGTCCACATTGATTGCCCATTTAGATGTGAAAGTGATTTCTTTTTAAGTTAGAGCTAAATTATTTGTTTTTATTCTGATGAAACAGAGGATTAATGATTTCTGCTAGACCATTTGCATGGATTACAGGTGCAAATGTTGCATCCTAACATGGGACGGCAGATGTTTCCAATGAAGTATTTTAGGATGTGTCTATGAGTAGTTGCAGAACTATTGGGTGGGGGAGCAGGGGCGGACCTACGTGGGCGCCAGGGGTTCACCTGAACCTCTTCGGCAAATACACTGTATATACAAGGTAGATTTTCTATATTTTTGTACACATACTATTTCTGAACCACCTAAATCAAATGGGAGAGATAGCCCGGTGGTTCTATACTGTGCAACTTTGCAGGACTCAAGTGGTATTGTAAATGTGCTCGAGAAGTATTGGCAGTGATCTCTTTTTGGTGTTTGTACTATGCACTCTAGTTCACACATTTATATATTTTTTTTCGAACCCCGTTTGTGAAAATCCTGGATGCGCCAGTGGCAGGGAGAGGACAACCTCTGTTTTGTGTATACACAACAATATGAGAACAGACTATTCTCGTCTATCTAAGCCTTGATAGGCATAGTCAAGTGGACAAAATGGTTGATACAAGTATTTTTCTTGTGGGTACTCTGATGGGCTTTGGTGATTTGAACTTTGGTCTTTGCCTATTTGATAGATTGGGTTAGAGATATTTTGATTGGAAACAAAATCATGCATCATTTTCTGGGTAATATTCAGAAATCCATTTCTTAGAATGGACTTGGTTATTTGCTCCTGGCATGCAAAGACTTTCTCTCTCACTGCTACATGAACTTTGATCGGCACTAGTTCTACTGTAACACTTATCAAGTTTACGTTATATACATCATTAGTGTAAGTTATATACACCATCAGGTTAGTATTGCAAAGGAGTTTAGGTTATATACATCATGAGTTTACGTTATATACATGTAAGCAGAATATTTGAACACTGTAACGATTCTTTTCTATTACGTACATCTTCATGGAAAAGCCTGAGGGGAATTTAGCTCAGTGCGCTCGTTCTGGCTATTGAATCTGCGATTTCAGTCAAAGTCAACTAGGTGTCGAGGAAAGATAAAAAATTTACGGAAAATGATTTAAAAAAATAGGCCATTTTTACCCTTTGGTAAAATTTTGGTAGCAGTTTTACCCTTAGCGATCCATCATTCTTGTTAGAGTCCGATAGAAGCGAGCAAGAGAAAGAAAAATCCTCACTCATAAATGTGAATTGAAAAGGCAAGTTGGAATCACCTTCCACATCTACCATAAAGTTATTTTGATACTCCTACTGTACACTTTACTTTGTCCGGTATGAATTGACACACCTTTTAAGAAACAACAAATAGAATGATAATTTTACTATATCATTTTTCGAATATAATAACTTTAATGTTTTGAAAAATGCATTGAGAAATAAGTATAGTTAATAATAAGGATAAATTATCTTTTGTATTTCTAAACTGAATTGATAAAAGTGAACATCTATTTTTAGAAAGTGTGGAGACGACAAAAGGTAGCAACGTTGAAAGCTAATGGGAACTCCCAAATTTAGCCAACTCTAGTGCAGTGTGATCAATTTGTCTGCTGTTTTGGTCCACTTTTGCTGCATTTTTTGGGGTCTATTTTTGCTGCTGTTTTTGGTCCATAAAGTAATCTCAGTGGTTTAAGTTCACAAATGGCCCTAAAAAAGGGGCAGTTTTGATTTTTTGGTGCTGCTTAGCAATTTTATTTAAAAATATTTTTCACTTAAGAAAATTAGCTAGGCAAAGCTTTTATTGCCATCGGGTTTAATAGTGAACCTGCTTAATTGATCACAAATTTTATCTGATCGGATAAAGTTAAAACTTATGCTTGATGGACAATAAAAAGAAATTCTAGTGAATTTTTTCAAGTTAGAATCATTTTTAAAAAGTATTTTATTAAAGCATGGAAAAAATTTAGGGGTATGCCGATATTTCTTTGGAGCATTTTTTTTTCGTTTCCTTTTTGTTGCTAATGCATAGTCTCGGTATAAATAAATATTAAAAATGGATACCTGCATGCGTGTGCCATTTAGTTCATGGCAAAACGATAGTTATTGATTAAGATTTACTCGTTAAATTATTTGATTATGTTTCTTTAATTAATGCTAAGCATCTAATAATCGTTTGCAGTTCTGATTTGATTCTTGATGATCCTGATCGATCCAAATAATTATATACTTGATTACGATTTTTTCATTTAAATATTATTAATAAGTTTAACAAGATTTTGACTATTTTGTGTTGTTTCTAGGTATAAAATAATAATTAAAGAATCAATGTGCGACGTTAGCTCCTGCTTAGGATTTATTATAAGAGAGTAATAATTTATGAGATATCATAAAGATTCATATAATTACAAAACAATTGTTTAGTTACGACTTACGAAATTTGATGGATGGAATCATTCTAATTTCTAACCTTTAAACTAGTACGGATTTTTCGTCATTTCCCCAAACCTATGACCTTTAGGTCTTAGAAGATATTCAACTTTATTGTTAACTAGGTAACTTGTACATTTTTTTTCTATTACACTTTTTTTTTTTTATATATATATATATATATATAACATAAAAGTAAATTCAAATTAAAAATTTTGCATATTTTTTTTTAATTAATAAAGAGTTTTGGTGAAATTGTACTCTTTGGAGAAGAGAAGTCAAGTTTTTTCCATAACACAAGTCTCTCTCATATTTTTTTTTAGTTCTCCTTCAATTTTTGTTACCTGTTTCGAATCTACTTCTTAATTTATTTGAATTCAAGTCACAAATTTAAAATTCTTTAAACGATTCATTCCACCAAATCTCTCTATCAATAAACGCAAATAAGCCAAGAGCTTTTTCATAGAAGACTAATCTAATAGTTCGTTTTTTGAGTTGATTTACATGGCAAGAATCTGAGGCAATTTAACAAATTAGTACAATTCATAAATCCAATATGTCATGCTATATTAATAAATTAATAGAGTAACTACAAGTAATTAAAGACTTAAAATAGAAATAGGGGAAAAGAATAAAAACATTTAGCTTTTTAAATATAATACTTCATCATTTTGTCTCTGTTCTTTTAAAATCTGGACATCATATAGATCGTAATTAATTCAAGCATTGTCCAAATATACTTATCTCTTGCATGTAGAAGTACACTGTTGAATGACTTCACACAAGTTGTTTAATAAAACATTATATTTTGGAAAAGAAGAAAAAAAAACCCTTGACCAGTGAATGGGAGGTTTATTAATAAACCATTCAGGGGCTTTTGAATCTAATTTTGTCATCTCTTCCATATAATTGGAGAATTGAGGTTCTGTTGTTGCCCTGTCAGCTTTCCATAGGATATCTTTCATTGTTTGTACTCCCAAACCTTCAGTTTTAAAAATATTGTGTAAATGCCTCACACAAAATCTATGCGCAACATCTGGCATTATCTCATCAAATGCTGGTATTAGACCTTTTTGCTTATCAGAAATGAAAGTCCATGCAAAAGGATTTTGTGAGATTCCTAAGTCTTCATCAAGAAGAGTAAGAAACCAACTCCATGTTTCCTTCAGTTCACCTTCCACTACTACGAATGCAATAAGATATATGTCGTTTTCATCAATGCCTACTGCTGTCAATAACTGACTCCCTTTTTGGTGCCCTTTCAAATGACATCCATCAACCCCTATTATAGGTCGACATCCAGCTAAAAATTCCTGTTTACAAGTTGCATAACATATATAGTCTTAAAAATCTTTTTCTGCTATTGACCATTGTTTCTGGACTTTCATCCAACTTCAAGTTACATGTAGTCCCTGAATTACTCCTCTTTAGCTCAGCACAATAATCCCATAACATATCAAATTGCTCTTCTTTAGTCCCTGTTATTAAATCTAATGCCTTCTTCTTTGCCATATAAGCTTGATTTCGAGTAATGGTACAATTATGAGGCCTTATCACACGAGTTTGAAATTCTTTTACTCCCCAACTTGGATTAATTCTAAATTCTTCTACGTACTTCTTAGCTAAAAACCAGAGTCGATAGTCTTTTTATCTCTTTGATTTCCACAAGAATGGTCAGGGCCTATTGTCTTGATCTTGAAAGGTTCATCTTGATTGGGCTTTGATGCAAACATGAACCATTTGCAATTTGACACCTTACAAGTTGCCTTCGATCTTGTACTTTCATTCTTTTTGAACTTGATGTCTTTTTTTTTTTGTAACACGGCTTGTACCTCAACTGCCCACTTGAATTCTTTGCTATTACTGAAAATCATATTAAGCGCAAACTTAAATTTTGGGTCCTCCAAATCCCTAGTTGAATTAAAAACAATAGTTTTTTTAAGATTTTCATCATCCGAATCTCCATATAAACTCATTTACTCCTCATCTGATGTAGCACAATCATCTTCTTGAGTGTCGTTAGGAAACATAGCCAACATGAGGCAACTCCAAGCTTTATAATTTTTCCTTTATCTTGGTTATCTTTATTTTTCCCATTGAAACCAACCCATTCTACAGTACAGTCGATGGTTTTATCAAAAATCACATCATCTTTCTCCATTGAATAATCAGAGTCATGAAATGACTCACATTCTTCACTTGTGGCATCACTCTCATCACTTTTCTCTATTATATTCACATCTATCAAACCTTCTTCGTCCTGTAATCGGCACCCCTCAGAATCAACCACGTCATAGTTTCATTGGTCCTTATCTGTGTGCTCGACAATTATTTCCACCTGTCTACTGTCAGGCATTTCATTGACAAGGTTATATATATCTAAATCAATTGATAAATGCCTTATATTTGTCTCAAAATAAGGTCCGGACTTAAACCAAAATTTCACTTTCCTATCATTAACTTTTAGCCTTTTCATACACCTTCTCATTTGAATGATGGAATTTTCATCGTCCTTGCAATAATCATAATAAGCGATCTATCCATCAACATAGCTCATCACTGACTCAAAAACCCACCAACCCTTATAATATAGTTTGATAGTGTACATATTTGAATCTTCACCTTCATCTGTTGTGCGAAAAAAAGAGAGAATATATTACAGTTACTATAATAAACAACTCTAACAAAAAATGTAAATGATACAAATCCAACAGAAAATCAATACAAGCATAAAATTAGACCCAACATGATAATGACAATAACAATATATTCATAATATAATCTAGAATATATTTTAAAAAATGATTGATTATATAGAATCCAACAAAATTATATTGTTGCATTAGTAATCTTATAACTAAATTTACTCGAAGATTGCCATGTAATCTAAGGATTTTATTTCTTTTTATCAATCAACATTGAAGATTATACTAATTAATCAAATACTGACACGTTGGTGTGAATTGTAGCCCACTCTTATAACGGAGTTTCATTGTCTAACTAAATGACTTTATTTCTCTTCAACAAGTGCACTGAATTATTGTAGGTGTAACAAGAGGAGTTGCTAAATTGTGTTCTCACATAAGAGGGGATGCAACTAAAGAGAATAATTGCTCATCAATCAACAGATAGTATGTCACTGTCATCATTGTATTAGAGGATTGACATCCTAATGGAAGAAGGGAGGAGGGCTGACTATGATTGTGTATGAGAAAAGATGTTATGGAACTATTTGTGAAATTCTTCATATGTTTAGGTTTTGCTTTCGGTATAAAAGTGTTTCTTATTGTGAAGTGCCATAATTGCCCTTGACAGAAATAACAAATCTGTTTGTATTGGTTATCACCGTTAGTAGAAGGATTAAAATAATTGATTATAATTAATTAAAGGTTAAATTTGGGAAGTAAGATATCACATGGATCAAAACCAAAATAAGGCAATAACACAGGGACAAAAAACAATTATTTTTCCGAGAAAATAAGTCAAAAATCTAATTATTTTCCAAAAAAACATTTTCCTTCATACCAAACACACCCTAAACCGAGCCTAATATATACTCCTTTCAATCTATTTTACTTGTCATATTGTGTAGTATGCTTGATCAAATTAAACTTTCATTTCTTGATCTGTTGTATGAATATTTAATATAAATTGTTGTTATTTCACTGTCATCTTCTTAAATCTTTTTTTTCATACATAATCTTGCAATCTTTCTTGCCCTTGGGTTTTTCAGTTTTTTTAGGTGAAATTTAAGTTTCGGTGTTTGCGAGTTTTGTTAAATTTCACTATAAAAAAAATTTCTCATTAGATTCTTGTTAAAAATTGAGATGAGGATTTCGATTTTGTTAATTTTCCACCTACTACTTCAAATTCTTTATATGCAAGTACACTTCGATATCATACTTGAAATAAAGGGCTAATTAGGTGATAAAAAAATTCAAGAGAAAGAAAAACAAATTATTTCTGTTAATGTTGCTTAAAAGCGAAAAGTTGATGAAAATGAGGAAGGATCTTCATATTGTTTGTCAAATGCAATTATTTTAAATTAATTTTTAACCGAATTTGCATACATATAATGTATACATCTACTAATAAATTCATCCAGTAATTTTGTATACATATGTTAACATTGATATTTATTGATTTGTATTCACCTAATAAACTAATATATATTTATATTGTTATACATTGATCTGTATTTACCTAATAAATTAGTATACACTTGAATTTTTTTATTTGATTTTAATTTGGGTTGCATACATATAATGTATACATCTGTCAGTAAATTCACCTAACAAATTTATATACATTTATTTACATTGATATTCATTTTTCCGTATTCACCTAATAAATTGGTATATATTTATTTGCATTTACCTAAAATAAATTGTATATGTGTGTAAAAAATTCAATGGCAGAATTTAAAAGAAAAAAAGTATTTTAACTAATACTTGGTGCAAATAAAAAAGGGACAAAATAAAACGATGAATACCAATTTTAAGGAAACAAGATAATAGAATTCCTAAATAAGAAAAAAATAATTAATTTTAGGAATATCTAGTAAAGATAGGAAAAATATGATTCCCTAATTATAGGGATATAATAATGTGAAATAAGGAGGGAAAATATATTCTTTCCCTATTTTTTTCCAAGCAAAGTAAACGGATAGAAAAGTAAATTGGTTAGATAGTGCCAATTTTTTTGGCTTAAAATTTGTTAAACATTTTTTTTTAGCTAAAAACTATCTTTTATATCATACGTGTACTTGTGTATACATAAGTTTGTGTTTGACTAATTACTATATTCGTCCACTTTTAATTGTCATAATTTTTTAAAAAAAAATTAAACTATAAAAAATTTGACTAACATTTTACGATGTATTTTTCCATCATATTGATATACAAAAATTGTAATTGTAATTTATACTACTATTCATATAGTTTTTGAATATATAAAGTTTTTGTTAAAAATATTAAATTAATGTAATCCAATTAAATTTTAAAAATTAGTCTAATTGACTTTCGAAAAGAGACAAATAAAAGTGGACGGAGGGAGTAATTTAAGAAAATATTAACTAAAAACAAATGAATGCAATACATGGAAGCCTTAAATAAACATCAATCGATGGTGTTCTTCTACCTTGATAAGAAAATCCTAATTCAGAAGAAAGAAAAAACTTTCCTGCTGATTTTTGTGACTATGTTTGAGGGATCTGTCAAAAAACAGCAGCAGATTTTTGTAATTTACACCAAGCTGCATTTGAATGTTTATATTGGTCAGCTACATCATCAATTATATTGTACTCTACCATTTTTTTTTTTACTTGTCCACTGTATTAATACACATTTGGTCTTTGCTACGATCAAATACCCAAGCCCCATTTTAAGAAATGAACTTCTGATTAACCAGAACAATCAGCTTTTTATTTGTTCACTTTTTACAACTAAAATGCAAAATCAAAATAAATAATCAAGACTTTTAAAGATAAAATGCAAATAAATTGAGGCAAAGATAAAATTGTTATAAATTGTTAAAAGACATACAAGTTTTTCTTTTCACGTGTACCCAACGAAATGTTCTACAAGTAACTACACATTTGATTATGTATTTTATAAAACTAGGGGTCGGATTTGGAACCAGGGAGGTCAAATACTCTTCCCTCCATATCTGAATCCAGCCTTCCTGTTTGTTGTATAAAGCCGTTTAATGTGAATGTCAACCTTCCTCCTTTATCCGCGTTGACACTAAAGTTGATCAAGCATAACAATAAGCATTCAATATTTTCCAATCTCCACCTCTTTGCTAACATTCTTAGAACATGTGCCTCTAGTGAAAACGGCTTCCATTTCTTCCAAAGACTTTCCTTTAGTCTCAGGCAAGAAAAAGTAAAAGAAGATCAAAGCGATCACTGATATCCCAGCAAACATGAAGAAAGCACCACCAGTCGTAATTGCAGCAGAAATTGACAGAAAACTCATAGAAACTGTTGCATTCATCAACCTGTTAACTGCGACACCAATTCCAACTCCTAAACCCCTAAACTTGAGAGGAAAAATCTCAGCAGTATATACCCAAGTAACAGGACCAAGCCCAATGTTGAAAAACATCACAACCCCATAAGTTGTAATTATGCTAAGGACCAAAGCCCATATAAGTTTGCCACCAGAGTGCTCTGCCAATGTCAAGAAAATCCCAAGTCCCGTTAATGTCACAACCATACCACTTAGACTCGTCAACAAAAGCTTTCTCCGACCAACTCTGTCAATCAGTAAAGTGGATAACAGTATGAATGTGAGCTTAGTTAATCCAACACCAACTGTGGCAAGAATTTGGTGCTTATGGTCATGTACTCCTGCTTTGTCAAATATTTTGTGACTATATAATATCACTGCTTCAATTCCAGTTGCATGTTCAAAGAAATGAATTCCTATACCAGCAATTAAAATCCATCTAAGTGATTTTGTTGGTTTTAGCAACAATTCTTTCCAAACACCCTCCCCTTGTGACTTCACTGAATCCGGAATTTTGACTATGTCATCATCACAATTTTCGTCAATGCCCGTAGCTTTTTTAATCTCCCTCAATCGAAATTCAGCTTCTTCAGGGTCGTTTGAAACTTTGTACATTATTTCTTTGGCCTCTCCTAGACGGCCTTTCATGATCAGCCATCTAGGAGACTCTGGCATTCTGAGAATGCCAATAGCCAAGAAAAGTGAAGGAATTGCTGCAATTCCTAACATAATTCTCCATCCAAGTCTCAGAGGCAATCCGGAGAAAATATAATTAGACAAATAACCAAGTAAGATCCCAATGCTAATTCCAACTTCTGGAAGAGATGTTAGAAATCCACGCGTGGATGGAGATGAAATTTCTGCTGAATAAACTGGTGCAATCATAAGTGCAAAACCAACACCAACCCCAGCAACACATCGACCTACTAATAAAACAGCATAACTTGGACCGTATCCCATTACAACAGATCCACATAAGAAAATTACAGAAGCTATAACTATAGTGTAACGTCGGCCAATATAATCAGAGGTTCTTCCAGCGCTGAGTGAGCCAACTAAAGCACATAAATTAAGTATCCCTGCTAGAACCTCTGTTTTTGCATCACTTATTTTGAATTCCTTTTTCACAAAAATCATTGCTCCACTCATCACTCCGGTATCTGAATTCAAACATAAAATTCTCGTTAGTCTATTTAAGAAAAATCAAATTTCTTGTTATAGTAACTTAATAATTTGTGTAATTAAGGATGCTGATTGTAATAGAAGTTGAATCCCCTAATGACTCTATCTGATCAAATGCGATTATAGATTAGTCGGGCTAATGAGTTTCAAATACATGATGGAAAAGTAAAAAAAGAAGAATTTTAGAAGTAGAAAACTAACCATAACCAAAGATGATTGATATCATGGAAGCAACAATAGCACAAGCACAAGCATATTTGTTAATCCTTGTGGGATTGTCTCCAGCACTACCCTTCTCCATAATTCAATTGTATGAACAATGTATGTATATTTATAGTAGTAAACTAAAATCCTATAACACTCACAATTTGTGGTAACTTCTAATTTAGATCTCTGCAGAACTGATCAACTTTACTTATTTTTGGGTCTATATATATAGGGGAAATAGAAAATATAATCCTAAATCCTATATTAATTATATTTTCTTATTGATTAGTTGAAATATTTGTGGATAAGAATTACAAGTCCTCATGGGACTGACCACTAAACTCCCATCCAATTCCGGTTTCAGATACAAGCATCGACTTTACGTCATTTTTTAGAGGTCAAATTTGACTTTAATTAGATCGTCATTCGCGCAGAAATAAAATTTGTTCGCACTCGATGTTTATTATTTAGCAGCCGTTTAGTCAAAATTTTTGGAGCTTAAACATAAAAAAAAATAAAAAAATTTAAAATCAATTGTATTTATAATTCCTAAAGATAAATTGTTTTTGGTATGAATGCTAATAATTATGTGCCTAATTATGGTCTTGATTCTGCCAACCTCACCTTTCATAAACAATTCACATTGGGCGAATTAAATTTGGGTTAATTCGTTTGGTTTTGATTTTGTATTTATTAGGAAAATTAGTAAACGTTGTGTCTTCACACCTTGCAAAAGAAGTTTATAAGGAAACATTTGTCTTTATGTTTATGAATAGTTTTACCTTTTCTTAATTAAAAAAAAATGTTTTTATTTTAGAAACCAAATTGTACTTTTTAATCTAATTATACGTCTCAAAACTAGTTTTAAATTAAAATGAGTTAGGGGATGTTTGGATTGACTTGAAAATTGATCAAACCTACTTTAAAGTCAATTTTTGACTTCTGAAAGTGTTTGACAAATATAAAAAATAATTTAAAATAAATTAAAAATAGCTTAAAATAAGTTAGGAAGTCTTTGGCGGGGTAAAAAATGACTTAAAATAAGCCAAAACCCAAAAATAGGTCTCTCCCTACTTTTTATTTTTTTGACTTAAAAGTCATTTCGATTTGTCTTTTTATTTTTAATTTAAAAGCTATTTTTTTCAAGTCAATGAAACGGACTCTTAGTCCACTTGACCAAAACTTTAAAATATACATTGAAAAATAATTTTTATCAAAAGAGTTTTCATGAAAATATTTTTTTGACAATAGTCGTTTGTAATTGACTAATCAATTTAAAAAATATTTGTTGCCTATGTTAGAACAATAGATTTTGCTTTGTCAAAGTACCAAAAGTATTTTGGAAAAAATATAAAAAAATATGGGAAAAGGGCATGATATACCCCTCAACTTTGTCATTTAGAGTTGATATGCCCTCGTTATGAAAGTGGCTCATATATATCTTTACCGTTATACAAACGGCATTTAACGAAAGTGAAAAAATTAGTTTTAAATTTATATTTTTGACTTTTAATTTTCTTAAAAGTTATGTAGGGGTATATATGATTCTTCTAGCAAAGTTCAAGGTATATTTTAATCTTGTTCACACATAAATTATTTTTTGACTTCTTTTATTATAATTATTTGAGTTTCTTATTCTTATATTATTTTTTTCTTTCATTCCTTAGTGTAAAGAAAAAAATTAAAACTATTTTTTTTGTCTATATTGTAATTTAATTTTTGTATTTGAAGAAAAAAATTTGGTCATCTATAATAAGTTTTACAAGAATATTAGTGAAACATACAAGAATATTAGTGAAACATAAATAAATTTGACCATCAAAATAATAAATCTAAATTAGTCATTGAAACAAAAAAAAAAGTCAAAAAAAATATATATGTTTGAAGAGGATTAAATATACTCATATGTGATTATATATATATATATATATATTTTAAATAATAAAATTAAACTATTTTTTTTTATTTCCGTTAGAGGAAAAGGATACATGTGAGTCATTTGTATATAAGTAGGGGTATATATGAACCACTTTCATAACGAGAGGTATATCAGCTCTAAATGACAAAGTTGATGAGTATCAGACCCTTTTTCCCAAAAAAATTAGCTTATAAAAAACAGTTTTTGCTACTTCTCAAAAACACTTACTTATTTCTTTCCCAAAAGTTTGACCAAACAGCTCAAAATTTAAAATAATCACTTTTAGAAGAAAAAAAAACATTTTTGAGTTTTTAGAAACTTGACCAAACAGACCATGTGCACCCTTTTAAAAAATACTTCATTTATCTAATAATAATTATCTACTATTGACTATTGACTTGATAATCCTTTTAGAAAATACTTTTATCTAACAATAGTTATCTACTATTGACTATTAACTTGATAATATTACTATATTACCCTTTCAATATATAGATATGGAGTGTTCAAACTTTTGACCATAATTTATCCTAAATTGTTAATCTTACCTATAAATAAGGATCATCACTCAACTCTATCTAATCTAAACAAAGTAAACAACCTACCTCTTTTTCTGCCATAATTAGGAAAAAAAAATGCATTGATTTTGCCAACCTTATTTTGAGATGTCAACTTTGAATAAGTCATAAATGCAATAGTTAATGTTAGTTTGTCTCTTATGCATTTTTTAACAAGAAAAAGATACGATATATATACAATTTGCAACGACCTACACTATATAATGAATTCTCCTATATAATATAGATGTCCTCACTCTATAGGAGTGTAATAGGATAATAACTCATGACGTATTGGTAATGGCATTGAAATTTAGAATAAGTTAGGGACATCCTTTTCAGCATTATGAGAGGCTAATCTTGAAAAATAATAATTAAAGGCTAAGTCAACTATATGACTATGAATAGGTACTTGATAGAGTGATAGGAAATAATCAAATAAATGAAATCATTTATCTTTGTGGAGATTTAAACTTTAACTTTTGATATTTTTACTTAAGTACTTCATTAATTGTTAGGTTACACTAAGGTTGTTTAAAATCGAATCCAAACTAATAATTTGAACTGAAAAAAATTATTGGTTTATCGATAATGTGTATTGGTTTAGTGGTTTCAGTAACAATTTTAAATTCTTTTATTTTCAGGTTATCGGTGTTTTTTTAATCGATGACCTGATAGTAGATTAATAATAATTATATTTATACCATTTGGTATATAAAGTGCTTGACTTAGAATTGTCTCAAACTCTCGTTTATTTGATATTTACTTTTGAGCAAAATACAGTCTATCAACTTATGTGCATGATTCATTTGGTTTGTCACTTTGTTTCTTAGTGATTTTCAATGATTTTTTCCGTACGTGTGTCAAATCTTAACCATTAAAATCAATAGCCGAATCAATAACGATTAGTAACCGATAATTCAATATATTAATGATTCTATAACAGTTGAGCATGTCTATTGACCAGTAATCGATAAATGGGATAAACTTCAGAAGCGAACCGAATCGGTCAATATCCAACCCTACGCCACACTCTTATATATGAGTAATTATATATTATATTGTCATAATTATGCTCTTCAATAGTCAAAGTCGATAGGCCTGAGCATTGACATGGACTTGTTTATTAATTTAGGTTGAAATTAGCAGAAAAATTATACTAGTAGGGTTTTTATTTGCCACATTTTGTTACTATACGAACTAAATGGTAGGGCAATCATATTATAAACATATTGGCCAAGTTGCATAGATATTTCGACCTTTGACCAACCAAAAGATAGAATTTTGTTGGAGATATTATGCACAATTACTATTTTCGTGGAAAATCCAAAGTCATCAAAGTTTTTTTTTCAAATATTATGTGTGTACATATTTCCACAACACAAGCCAGAAAAAATTGACATGCGCACAATATATATATCCAAGAAGTCAATGCTACGATATTTGTTAATATACTTAATTCATTTATTTTTATATTTCATGTAAATTGTCACGTATGAATTTTTTTACATTTAGATAACTGATAAACTTTAGCAATTAGAACAAGATATTTCAAAATTGTTGCTTGAAAACTAAATTGATTAATCTGGTGTAAACATTGAATGCGATAAATATTTATTCATTCATGTGTTCTCCACTAATTAATGTAATTATTTAATATCCCCAAGTTGGGAACCAGCAAAAATTTCGAGGAAATTACATGATACATATGAGAAGGTCTACTTGTGAATATAATAATGTTAATGTCTTTGTGGATATCAAGAAATATAGGACATGAGTATTGAGGGAGCATTAGCTAATTACTTTTTAGTAGTTTAAGAGAGAAAAGTGCAAGACTACTTGCCTGTAATTAAGTAAAGGTTGAATTTAGTACTACAATTGTTAGAAAAATAATATGGAGTATAAATGAAAGAAAAAGGGGGCTTTCAGGTGTGAAGAATTACTTTATATATATATATATATTGGGGAAAATACAAGTAATTCGCTTCAGGATATAATTAACGAAGCTCTTGTATATGCTTGCAGATTTTTCTTGGGCTGCTTCTACAGAGTCTTTATATTTATAGAACTTAAGAGATGATTTTTATAACAGTAATATTATTTCATGAATAAATGACTTTTCATATTAGTCACGTTCTTTCATAAACACATGATTTTTCATAATAGTCATGTTCTTTCATGAACAAATGACTTTTGATAATAGTCACGTTCTTTCATGAACAAATATGTCTGTTCTATTTAAGACCTCTATATATATATTACAAAATATCTAACAACTATAACAAGATATTCTTTGAAATTCAACAAGTGATGCCTAGGAAGGTAGAGTGTTTATAGACTTTATTACTACCTCGGTCCTCGTGGAGGTAGAAATGTTATTTTCGAAAGATCCCCAACTCAAGTGTAGCAAATCCAGATACAAAAAAAGAAAAAAACAATGTAGGAAATATAACAACTAACAAGGAAACTAGTGCAAAACCTACAAAAATAATAAAATTGTAAGATAATCATATCACAGTAACAAAAGATGATAATAGTTATCAAAAGCAAAAACTACAATAATACGGCTAGTACAACGATGAACAACAACAAGCGTGAACCCTCAAAACGGAAAACAACCCTCTATGACCTACTAACCTTTTACCCTAGTACATGTCCTTCATATTCCCTTATCTAAGGTTATGTCCTCGGTAATTAACTTGAAGTTGTGTCATGTCTTGTCTAATCACCTATTCCCAACACTTCTTCAGTCTACCTCTACCTCTCCTCGTACCTACTACGTACAACTAACATCTCGCACCTCCTCATTAAAACTCCCTCTCCTGAGGATAGTTTATTAATATAACTAATTATTAGAGGTCGTTATGTAGTAATCACATTAATTAATTATTAGAGAAGGAACCTTAAATATATATATATATATATATATATATAAAGAAGAAATATAGAAAAGGTAATGTGACACCTCTCTATGAACTCTATTCATATTTGTCTTTTTTCTCTCTCTTTTTAAACTACTTTTTCCTTTATTATTTAATTATTTTATTTTTAATATCTCAAAAAGTCTTCACATTCAATTACTCAACTTTTCACCTACCACTATGATATATATTTAATATTTTTAATAAAATAAGAAATAACTACCAATAACTCACACCTCTTCAACTTATAATCTTAATAATATTCATAACTCTTTTTTTTAATCTTCATGGGGGGGGGGGGGGGGGGGGGGGGGGGGGGGGGGGGGG
>JAJOOS010022489.1:0-20255 GCA_029582725.1 Solanum chiquidenum | reverse complement strand
GATTGTTGTTACTAGGATTACTGCGTTATGAGCTTGTGGGGAACACGTATACCCTAGTTATTCTTCTCATCTTGATAACAACCAAAATTGACTACTAAATTCTGATTACTTATTGAATTTTCATAATTGTTTAACAAACCCCCCCCCACCCCTTTTAATTAATTGTTGTTTTTTTGGAAGTACTTTGACTAATTGAATATAATCGTGGGTTAAAGTAAAGTCTAAACCATTTTCCTCGTGGGATCGACCCCAACCTACAAGTTGGGTTCTTTACTTGATAAAGATCGCTTATGCTTCTTTAGGGAGGTGTAATTTGAGCTTATCAAAACCTTTGGCCTTATAAAAACTCTCCAGTTCTTTCCCATTCGTCGTGCTCGCCAAATCACTCGGCGGTACGCGAAATGGTCACTTACCTCACCGAGTTTTACAAGGTCCTCAGTTGATTTGGTGGTCCAAACGGTGGTATAGATCGCAATCGCTGACCTGGTCGGTGACTCGCCAATGATTTCCTGGGCTCGCCGAGTTTTACAGATTTCGATGTAAAATTGTCTTAAGTCCAATGATGGTCTGGGTCGGAATCATCGACCTCTTCGGTGATGTGCCAACAGTACCATTTGCTCAGCAACTTGTACTTTTAAATCACTTTCCACACTTTAACCTGCACAATCAACTCACTATTATTTACCAAAACATAATTAAAGCAATAAAGGGTCTTGGGTTGCCTCCCAAGCAGCGCCTTAGTTAACGTCATGGCATAACGCAAGTCCACCTTCAAACTTTATTCTTGGGGTTGACCATAGTGTCACTAGGCAACCCCCCTTGCTGTACTGAGTTTAGATGAGACGAGATATGACCCCTTTGATTCTACAAATGCTTGATCGACACTGAATAAGAGGTAATGGTCTGGATAAGGGTCGACACGTCTTGTTTCATCTCTTTCAAGATCTTTTCTGACCCCTCAACTTTGTTTAGGATAAGAGAAACCATACCTCAGACCTACCACCTTCCCAATCCTTTGCCTTTTGGCGCTCGTGGGGAGGCACATACCTATTTTTCTCCCATCCTTCCAATTTGGATTACGGTCCCTCCATTCAAGATCTCGATCTTTCCAACCTTCATCCCTACTCCAACCATGATTACCACCCTGCCTCAGGTAGTTTGAACAATAACCACCGCCTTGGTTGGATAGGAAATTCACCTCTTCATTATACAAGGCCTCAAACTTGGATTCAACCGGATTAGCACACCCGACACCAACGACATTGACACTAAGAGCACCAGCTCCCATGACATTTTTAGATAAAATGTCAAGTTGTGTCATGATCTTGGCCATGTTCTGGTCCTTCTCTTGGTCCTTTTTATATTTGTTCCTTCGACAACTTGAATGTGAGACGGGAGACCTAGTCTTTACGAGTGTACCACGCCCTAGTTATGGTAGTCATGCCATCAAAGAGATGAGCCGTTATCACATAAGGTTGTTGCATCAAGCCTCTTGGAGAAAGTTGGTCAGCAATACCCTTATTTACCGAGTCAGGACTCCGGTAAAAATACTGCAGCAACACGTTATCAGGCAAGCTATGGGTTGGGCATTGAAGCACCAACTTTTTGAATCACAGCCAAGTTTCATGAATTGGCTCGCCTTCTAAGTGCTCGAAGTTCTGAATGTTGTCCCGAAGAGTCATCATCTTCAAAGGTGGGAAAAATCGTACATTAAATGCGGTAACCAACTCCTCCCATGAAGTGATTGATTCATGTGGCAATTCAGCCAACCACTTGCATGCTTCTCCCATCAAAGAGAATGGGAAAAACCTCAACCGGACCGATTCTTGGGAGATATTCTTGAAGGAGAATGATCTGCATACATCCACAAAGTTTCTAATGTGCTCGTGAGGGTCATCATGAGCCAAAGCACTGAAAATCCCCTTTAGTTGCAAGAGTTGCAACATAGTACTCGTGATGTGAAACACCGCATTACCTTCGGCCAGAGGCAAGCGAATGGCACCAATACCGCTCATAAGATGGGGGTCATTAGCATGAGGCTCATTGACATTGTTGAGGTTTCCAATGTCATGTTGATGGTCTGCTTGGCTGCCATTGCTACCGTTCATGCTCATGCTTCCTGTTTTAATACACAAACATATAAAACAAAACTAATATTAAGTAAGTACAGCTATGACTAACAAGAACAAAAATTCAACTTAGATAAAAATTCTCAAGTAACACCACTCCCCGGCAACGACACCATTTTGATAAACGCTATCAAAGATGCTTCATCCCATACTAAGCATCAATGATCGTTCAATAGTAATATAACCCAACTAGTGAGTTGGGGTCGAGTCCCAAGGGAGTGGTTCGTAATCGAGAATCAATAGGCAAGTAAGAATATGCTCAAGTCAGTCATAGATAAAAACATTTACGAAGAAAAACATAATTCAAGCTTGGGGTGACACAAGTGTCAAATATCAGGGGATTTGTTTGTATTATCAACTAAAACAACAAATAACACGAAAATATGAATATTGAGATGAGATTGTTGGGATGTGATAGGATTATGGGCTAAGGAAAACAACCGGGTAATTGCAATTAATAGTAAACAACTGCAAGTTAATGAATAAGCTAGACTTTAGTGGGGATAAACTTTCTCTCGAACAATTTATCCCGTATCAAATTGGTTTCTCTCGAACACCAATAAGCGGCAATGAAGCACATTCTTTGCTTTAGTCTATTCACTCTCTCGAGATGAAAGTGTGGAAAAGGGTTTAGGATTCACTCTCTCGAGATGAACCCATGACAATCCAATACCCACAGACCATCGATTTAGTAATTTTGGTTTTAAAACCTTTCTCTCGAGCAAGCCAAAAACACGAAGTTAAGATTGTATTTTCAACTACAACCCATTAAATTCAACCACATTACTGGATGAAATCACTTTTAAACAACAAATAAACTATCAGTTAACAATACCCAACAGTTAAATCAACTCATAATCACACCCCAAGAATTGGGGTTTTAGCAAGACTTAGTAAAATGATAGAAATTCATACAAAAATGTGTTTCCTTCAGCTGGATATGATTAATAATTTCTTTACAAACGTCTAAGTTGAAGAATCATCAATACCCACTTCAAATTTCTTAGAGATGGAAATCTTCAAATCTTCAAAACTAAGGAAATATTTTCTCTCAACTCGTTTCTCAGTTCTAAACTGCAAAAACTGAATAATACTATGATATGAGATACTAGGTTAAAAATTTAAACAAGTATTTATAGTTGTCACAAAGTGTACTGCGAAGGACGAGTTGGGTAAATAAGTCGGGATCGCCGATCCACTCGGCGATCCACCCTTTGGTAATTTGTATCGCGTTTTGCTTTTGCCTTCAGCATCCTTGAGGTCCTGTAAGATTGGGCGATATTGCACTGCATCGCAGAACCATTCGGTCACTCGTCGACTGCTCCTTTCTATCACCAACTTGATTTTCTCCTTCGGGGCTTGGCACACTGGAACATTAGGCGAGACCAAGGCCATTCGGCGACTCACCCAATGGTTTAGGTCATCCTCATGCCTTCTTTTTTCGTTCTTTCATCTGCCTTGTTCCTTTTTGCTCAATAATGTCCATGCTTTGTCCCTAAGTACAAATACCCTAAATTCAAGGATTTACATCAGTTATTGAGACAAAATATACATTTGAGGACACTAAATATATTAAAATTATGCCCTAAATGAATCCAAATGGTGTACTCATCCCTGTCCCGAAGTGTCATCATCTTCGAAGGAGGGAAAAATTGCACTTGAAATGCGGTGACAAGCTCTTGCCACGAAGTGATTGATTCTCTTTGAAATTCAGCCAACCATTTACATGCTTTTTCCATTAAAGAGAATGGGAACAATCTCAATCTGACCGACTCTTGGGATATATTCTTGAAGGAGAATGGCCCGCAAACATCAACAAAATTTCTTATGTGCTCATGGGGATCCTCATGAGCCAGCCCACCAAACAACCTTTTCAATTGCAAGAGCTGCAACATGGTGCTTGTAATGTGGAACACCGCATTCCCTTCATCCAGTGGTAATAGAATGGCACCAATTCCACCCATTAGATGAGGGTCATTGCCATCACTGATGTTACTGATGCCATCTTGGTGGCCCACTTGGCTACCATTGTTTCTGTTCGCACTCATACTCTCTGTATCAAAACACAACCAAAACTAAAAGTAAGTAGATTCAACTGGCTAAAAAGAACAAAATTCAACTTAACCATAGAATCTTAACAAACACCACTTCCTGTTAGCACTGCCATTTTGATTTAATAACTCTATCAAAGACAGTTAATCCAGTTCTAAGAGTCAATGATCGTTAGTCGGTATATAACCCAACTAAATGAGTTGGGGTCGAATCCCACAGGGAGTGGTACTTGTTTAAGATTCAATAGGAAAGTACGAATATGCGCAAGTCAATCATAGGAATAGACATTTACTATTTAAAATATAACATAAATTAAGGGGTGACACAAATCTCAAATAAGGGGATTTTGGTTTTAACTATCAGCTACAACAACTGCAAATACACGAGAATGACAATAATGTGACGGGTTCTGGGGATGATTTTTGATTATAGGTAATGCAGACAAATAAGTAATTGCAACTGTTAGAAAATAGCTGTAAATTAGTGAATAAGCTAGACTTTAGAGGTGATAAACTTTCACTCAAAAAATTTACCCCGAATCAGGTCAATTTTTCTCAAACATCGACAAACATGCAAATAAGAACAACCTACACTTTAGTCCATTCACTCTCTCGAGCTGAATGTCTGGAAAAGGGTTTAGGATTCACTCTCTCATGTTGATTCCATGACAACCTGATACCCACAGACCATCAATTCAGTAATCTTGGTTTTAAAACCTCTCTCTCGAGCAAGCCAAAAAAATGAAGGTAGAACTGCATTTGCTCATAATCACATAATCACATAATCACTTCTAAACAACATTTAAACTAACAATTAGCAATACCCACAAACTAAATCAGCTCATAATCACATAATCATACCCCAAGAATTAGGGTTTTAGCTAAACATCATAAAAAGATAAAAACCGTTACCAAATTATATTTCCATCAACTGGGTAAGAGTAATTTCATCTTTACAAAGGTCCAAATTAAAGAATATCAAAGACCCACTTCCAATTTCTTAAAAATTGAAAACTTCAATCTTCAAAGTTAAGTAGAACTTGTGTCTCAGTTCAGAATACTCAATATTCAAAAATAAGATACTTGATAATGATTAAAGCTCACAAACTAAATGTTCAAAAACGTATTTATAGTCGCCAAAAATATGCTGTGAAGGACCATTCTGCGTAGTAAGTCGTGCTCATCGATCAACTCGGTGATCCACCCTTTGGTCCATGTCTTCGCCTTTTTGCCTTTGGCCTTCAGCTTTCTCAAGTTCTGTAACTTTTGGTGATCCAGCACTGCATCATGGAACCACTCAGCAATTCGTCGACTGCTCCTTTCTCTTGCCAACTTGATATTCTTCTTCAAGGCTTGGCACACTAGAACTTTAGGCGGTCAAATGGCCTCTCAGGGACTAGCCAAATGGACTTGGCGATCACCAGGCTCTCTTTTATTCCTCCTTTCAGCTCGCTTTGTTCCTTTTTGCAAATTAGTGTCCTTGCTTTGTTCCTAAATCCAAATACCTGGAAATCAAGGATTTCACATCAGTTATTTGCACAAAATAAACATTTGAGGACACTAAATCTATAAAAATAAAGCCCTAAATGAGTCCAAATCTAGGATTCATCAACTTTCCTTTCTTGCCAAATCTCATCACCCTCTTCATAGGTGACACCTTCAAGAAGACACAATCATCAATTTCAAACTCTAAGTCCATTCTCCTCACATCTGAATAGGACTTCTTACGACTTTGAGTTGTGTTTAGTCTATCTATGATGAGCTGAACGTTTTCCATAGCTTCATGAATCGAATATATCCTAATGAAGGGTGCTTTATCTACTTCAAACCAACCAATCAAGGGCACGCATCTATGCCCATATAGTGCCTTATACATGGCCATCTAAATACTGGAATGGAAATTATTATTATAGGTGAACTCTATGAGAGGTAGGTGATCATCCCAACTACCCTTGAAATTGATCACGCCAAGACCTTTCGGAAATGATTTTCAGAAATGAGAGGTAAATTGAGGACCTCTGTATGAGATGACAGGAACCCCATGAACCCGGACTATCTCATGGATGTAGATTTTGGCGTAGTCCTCTACTGAAGCTGTAGTCTTGATAGCCAAGAAGTGAGCGGACTAAGTAACTATGTCCACTATCACCCAAATGGAGTCATGCTATCTGCGAGTACGAGGTAAACCCGTAATGAAGTCCGTGTTTATCACTTCCTACTTTCATGTAGGAATAATAATATTTTGAGTCATACATCCTTGTTTATGATGTTCTACCCTAACATGTTGATAGTTAGGACACTTAGCCATAAAGTCTGCTATGTCCCTCTTCATGTCGTTCCACCAAAAGACTTCCCATAGATCACGGTATATCTTAGTGGCACCTAGATGAATGGAATACTTGGAGTTATGAGCTTCTGTAAGGATCTGCTGCCTCAACTCACCCACATTAGGAACACATAAGCGACCTAGGTACCGAAGCACACTATCTCCCCCAGAGAAAACCTTAACTTTATGCCGATGAATAGTACCTTTCAACTGAAGTAATATAGGATCAATATCTTGTTTTTACTTAACCTCCGCTACCAACGAAGATTCTGATCCATTCTGAACTATCACCCCACCATCTGATGTGTCTGTAAGGAAAACTCCTAAGCAAGCAAGCTGGTGAACCTCTTTGGCTAGCTCTTTCCTTTGTTCCTCTCCTTGTGTTACACAACTAATAGACAGCCTGTTGAGAGCATCAACAACTTCATTATCCTTACTCGGGTGGTAAAGCACATTCATGTCATAGTCTTTGAGAAATTCAAACCATCTCCTCTGGCGAAGATTTAACTCTTTCTGGTTGAACACATACTGGAGGCTCTTATAATCTGTGAACACATAAACATGAACACCATGCAAGTAGTGTCTCCAAATCTTTAGGGAAAATACCATGGCTGCAAGCTCGAGGTCATGAGTCGGGTAGTTCTTCTTGTAACACCTCAGAAAATTTTGAGCTAAGACTCGAGCCATTCTTCGTTGAGAGTAAGATTTTACTGAGGAATTTAAATTTTCTTAAGTGTCAAGGTTGCTAGATTTAGCACCTTGAGTTCCAAAGAGAACTAAATATAATTCCTTCAAGTCATTCCTTGGTTCTTCTAAGTTTTGGGTCTACTTCAAATGACCATAACTATTAGCATAAGATGAGTTAGGACACCTATAAGATATCAAATGAAAGGTCTTGGACTCCTTTTTCCAATGCCGCTGAGTTTTCTAATTTTTGAGATCGTATGAGGGAGATATACTTGTTTGAAGTCTGGCTGTCCAATTAAAGAAAGTTACTTGAAATTATGAAGGGTATTTTTGTCCTTTCATTACCCAATCGGATTTAAACATTTTTTATATGGTTTTAGGAGTCTAAACTGATTGGAATCAATTTTAGTTATTCGTAAAATATGCTTAGGATTTTTAGAGGAGTTCAAGAAGAGAAAAGAAGAGAAAAAAGGAGAAAAGAGCGAAGGTTCAAGGTGTTCATCATGAATCTTGCAATTCTTCGAGGGATTTCACCAAGGATTTTATTCAAAGAGGTATATAAGATTCCATAGTGTTGGGTTTTTTCTTCTACACGCAAATCATGAGTTTGTTTTACGAATTTCATCCATGAGATTGAGTATATTGATAATCTTGTTAAGTTCTTGAAGTTTTGTGCTTCATTTTTTATAATGAATTCCTTGTTGAATTCTTGAGGTGAGAGTTGTGAATGAGTAATGTTCTTGGTGTAGAATTCGCTGTAATTAGGTTGGGTTTAAGGATCCAAAAGAGTTTTCATTCGAGTTTAGATAAGGTAGGGCTGAAAAAAATTGAAGAAAAGTTCATCGTATTCGTTTGTAACGTGGTTCGGGTGGCGCGCGCCCTGTTCCTGTAGTGCACCCCAGACCAGCCTCAATAAACTGAGGGTTGGCATTGTGCCACTGCTGCGCCAGGGACTTCAGGTCCTTTTCACCTCTGTTCTTTGTTCCGTATTTGATCTTTCAAAATATATCTTCACTCTCTAACTGATTTTAACTATCCAACCTACATCCAATCATCACGAAATCCTATTTATCAAGGCACGATCCTTGAATTGATAATTAAAATTCAAGGAATATTTAAGAGTAGAGTTCAAGAAAGTCTTTGATTTAAATTGTGAATCCTTCGAGATCAACTATCGATTTGAGTTCTTTAACAGAGTTCTTTCAATCCCTATTGATTCTAAACACTCTAAACTACTTCTAAACATCGAGAAATAATTCATAACATGAATCATAATCTTGAATTCATAATTGAAATTCAAGGTAGAGTTAAGAGTCAAGGATTGAGAGTTCTTCCGAGTCTTTTGAGAAGGTCCCTTTGAGTCTTTTGAGAAGTCTTCTACAATTTCTAGGAATTCATTTCAAGACTCAAGTAAGTGAGCATGAGAGTGAGAAGAATGCATTCATGAGTTTACACTATCATCGAGATCCTTCATATCATGATCATAACTCTTGAATTCATAAGTCAAATTCAAGAAAGAGTTAAGAGTAGAGTTCAAGAAAGTCGTCGAGTTCAACTGTGAATCCTTTGAGATTAATTATCGATTTGAGCTAAGTTTTGAGGAAGTAGGTATGAGAATGAGAATAGTCGTATAAATGGGTTCCATATTTTTATGAAGACCCTTGATTCGGGTCGTTCAGACCCCTAAATTCTGCATTAACTCCATAAATTGAGTATCATTGAGAGGAGTAGTATCTTCATGTTCTAAGTCTTAAATGTTGAGTTCCTAATCCTTTTGAGATTATATTCCTAGTCGTGGGACTACTACATGTTACCTATGAAGGTCCTTGAGTTGAGTAGTTCATGCCCATAATTCTGCATGAACCCTATTTTGAGAAGTCTTATGCAAACATTTTTAAAACTTGTTTTATACATTGAGCAAATGAGTTTGAGAAAGAGTAGAGTTGAGTTCATTTTCTTTAAAATGATATATGGGAACTAAGTATTCCCAAGAGTAAATGTTTTTGCATTTATGAAAAAAGGAAGCATCGTTTTCCGAAAGAGTTTTCATGAGCAGTTTTGAGTACCATCTCTTTTAAGAAAAAGATTTTTGAGTAATAATCTCAAACCAAAGAAACAGTTATTTTTGTAAAACATATGAGCTAGTATATTTTGGAAGTGGTATTGAGCACCGATATGAGGGAGAGTTCATACAACTCACAACCCCCATAAACCATAGAGCCAACGTGGGTAGAAATGGTCATACTTTTTAGATGATTCCTTAATACTTTTAGCATAAACTAGTGGATCAACTTAGTAGTAGGTTCTATACCCCAGAAAATTATAGGATAGTTTTGGCAGCGTGGGCTAGACGTTGTATCATCACATAGCTCATAGTGATGGTTGTAGGTTAGAGAATCTCCCACAGAGTTATATTGTATTTTATATATACAAGCTGAGTTATTATTGTATTCTTCAATACATTGAGTTGTTATCTGTTGTTTTAAAAGCTTTCCAAATATTGCATCTTTTATTGTTGCTTTATCTTGAGTTGAGTATCCAAAGTAGAGTATCCAATGTTGAGTATCCTGAGTTGAGTATCTTGAGTCTGAATTGAGTACCTTATTGTTGAATTGAGCCATATATCTCTGAGTTGAGTTGAACTACGTTTCATAAAGTTGAGTCTCTTATTATTGAGTTGAGCTATGATTCTTTAAGTTTAGTAAAGTTGAGAAGAAGTAAGTATGCTTCTTTTCCATCAGTTCAAGCTTATGTTTATGCTTTAGAATTATCCTTACATGATCGTACATTCCATGTACTGATGTCATTCGACCTACATCTTTTAATGATCCAGATACATGTTATTAGGATCCTCAACAAGAGTCTGTTGAGATCACTTCATCCGCTCGTCTGCTTATGAGTGAGACCTCCTTTCTTCCAGAGGACTCCAGTTTTATGAGTTCTTAGTATTACTAGCATTCTGTGTAGTCGTGGTTCTTGTCCTGACACTGATCTATACATAGTAGAGGCTTCATAGATAAACAATTTTAGATATTTTATTTAAAACTTATGTTTCATACTAAGTATATTCAACAAAGTCTTGAGATTTATTAAATTTTGATTTAAATGTTTCTTTCAATTTGATGCTTATGTATGTTAGAGTTAGTCTTCTACTTGTAGTTAGCTAGGATGAGGGTTCGCTTGGGACCATCAATGCTTCTCGAGTGTCAGCCACGTCCAGGGTGTAGGCATGGGTCGTGAAACTTCTCATGAACCTTAAGTTTTATAGAAGTATAAGCTATGACCTAACTTGCTGCATCAACACACAACCTAGGTTGACCCTGGATACATCACAGTAAATCACATAACCGTTTGAACCATCTGGTACAATCAAGACCGGAGCTGTAGTTAACCTAGTCTTTAGCTTTGAGAAGCTTTTCTCACACTCATCTGACCACTGAAATTTGACCTTCTTCTGAGTCAACTTGGTCAATGGGGAACCTATGGATGAAAATCCATCAACAAATCTCCTGTAATAATCAGCCAAACCCAAGAAACTTCTGATATCTATTGGAGAGGTGGGTTTGGGCCAGTGCTGTACTACCTCAATTTTCTGAGAATCTACTTAGATCCCTTTGCTAGATACCACAAGACTAGGAAAAGCGACGGCCTGTAACCATATTTCACATTTTTTGAACTTAGCAAATAGCTAGCGATATTTGAGCGTTTGCAAAACAACTCTTAGATGAGTCGCATGCTCCTCCTCACACCGAGAATAAATGAGGATATCATTAATAAAGACGATGATGAACAAGTCCAAATACTTTTTTTGAACACCCTGTTCATTAAGTCCATGAAAGTTGCAGGAGTATTTGTTATTCTATACATAACTACAAATTCATAATGACCATACCGAGTTCTGCAAGCTGTCTTAAGAATGTCACTATCTCTACTTATCAAACAGGAGATTGCCATGAGGGCCAAGTAGAGTAAAACCTCTCTTCCCTTTACCATTTTGATTACTAAGCTTTGCAGGTGGGCCCGTGTTTTTGTGATTGCCAAGATGGATATGGAAGTGACTACCACTTCCTCTACTGACACATTCGGCAGATAGAGGCTGAGTATATGAGGGATGAGGCCATATGGAGGACAGCTACACCGGTGGATACATCCAGGGTAGTTGATGGTGAGATATTGCCGACAAAGGCAATACATCCCCCTCAAGCAAGTGAGCTTATAGGTACACCTAGCACCTCTGCTTCTACACCTTCAGATTAGATTGTTGTTCCCCCTCCTTCTGTTGCTACTGCCCCCTTCCCAACCCCCTATCACCCACGTCATGCTATACAAAATGGCCATCTGGCTCAGTTTACTAATGTGTGTGCATCGCGAGTCGAGGCCGATGTACCTAGATTGATTGAGCGGATGATTGTTGCTGCCTTGGCCCCAATTAGGGCTGAGTTGAGAGAGCATATGCAGTCGATATATGCCCAAAGATTTACACCAAATGCCCTTTCTTTGAGGGTAGCTGCTTGTGATCAGGGACATGGTACTTCTGCTGATGTGACGGCCTTGAAGGCCGATATTGTTGGGCTTAGGAGAGATGTGGATGAGCTGAAGTCCACCGATCTATCGATGTTATTCAGTACAGTAGAGATTACCGAGGTTTTGAGTGTAGATTTCTTGGCTAGTTCTGATATTTCTCCGGCTACTACTACCGGTGATGTTCCTATGGATAAGGTTGATGGTGAGTCTGAACTTACAACTGATGAGGAGCTGGGTGTTTGTGATGTAGCGGTATTTGATGACTTGGAGGACCTTGAGGGTGATATGGTCCAGTCAGTTGTAGAGGCTTCTTTGAGAGATTCCTCATTGGTAGGCTCTAGTGGAGTAAATGAATGTTGTTTAGCCGGGCACTGATGCCCCAATAGATGGAATCACTGACATGCAGAGTTCACCCTAGGCTTAGCCTGGCAGGATGATTCTTTTGACTCTCTTTCTGTTATTATAGGTTTTTACTATTTTTGCGCATTTGAGGATAATTGCTAGATTATTTTGGCGGGGTGAGGTATTTCCATACCTACCTCTTTTGGCCTATTTTCTGGATATTATGTGTTTGTGATTGGTTTTGTGAATGTTGGTTTTGGTTGATATATATATATTGGTTTCAGATTATGTTTGTCCTCTATTTTGAAACCCAAACTTTTGGAACGTTGGTTTTGAACCAATGTTAAAAATTGCCACCTTTTGATTTGTTTGAATGTGACTGTTCTCTTGCAATTTTGAGTGTCGATTGTGATCAATACCGATGACTTGAATAATTCTTTCAATTGAACGATATGAGTGTACGACTTTGATGAGGCAAATTGTGTTACATAGGTCATATGTGAACTCCTAGCATCTCATTGTGACTAGTTGTTTGTTGAGTTGATCTCTTATGATGATCATTGCACACTAGCTGAAAAATGTAGCGTCTAGTTTGATGATTGTGTCAAATGCCATGTGTGGTGAGATTTTCTTGAAACATGTGCTTCATAATACCTTGAACATGCCCATTAGTACAATTGATTGATGCAAGCAAGCAATTGAGATGACCTTAGGCACAATTTGTGAAGAGTGAACATAAATTGATCTTATACCTCTTTGTGACCGCCTTGTGAGAGTGTGAACCTAGCTTGGCTCCATTTGAGCCTATCCTTTTCTTTGGAAGAAAATTGAACAACTTTGACCCTTTATCCCAATCACCTATAACCTTCATGAAGTATTGGTTCATTTGAATAGCCAACATAGGCCAAAAGCCTAAGTTGGGGGTGTGGTAAACAGGTAGGTAAATCAAGAAGTTTGAAAAATTCACCCTTGAAGAATCTTGTTGAAAAAGATGGAACCCCTCCATATAAAAAAAAAGAAAAATAGAAAGAAAAGAAAAATGTGAAAATAGAAAAAGATTGAAAAAGAAAAGATTTTATGAAATAAAGCTTGTGAAATCAGCAAAAGAAATGGGGTATCTAATGAGTCATGCTTAAATGAACATAGGGTGGATTGTGAACATTATATAATGTGAAAGAGCAGGAGAAAAGTGAAATGCAGACCATGCTTCATGAAGGTAGAAGTCACTAAACCAAAATGATCATACATTTACCCTCAGCCCCATTACAAGCCTTGAAAGACCTTTGTGATCTTGAGTGAGTTGAAAATAATGTTGGTTGGAAAATAAGGGCAAGCCTATGAATAGAGTTATGCATGTGTTTATCTTTGGGAGTGTGAGAGTTGTTCTTTATTCCTATAGTTTAAATTGTTGATGAGTTTTGTATGAGCATGGAATCAATCTTGGTGTGAGGGCATTTGAATGCTTTCGTTGAGCTTAAACTTGCATTTGGAGCAACCATTGTGAACTTGAATTCTATTTGATAATGGTTAGTCACAATTTGAATCTTAGAGTGCACAATTGAACATTGCATGATTAGTTTGAACCTCTTGTGTGCATTGGTGTCGAGTCTTGAGTAGCGCTGTTTGTAGACATCCTTATTGAACTAATTGATTTTGTGTTTTACTTGAGGACAAGCAAAAGTTTAAATTAGGAGTGTTGATGAGTTTGATATTTTGACTCATTTAGGGCTTGTTATTCATAGAATTAGTGTCCTCGATGACAATTGTGTGCTCTAAACTGATGTTTAAATGTTAATTTGTAGATATAATGGCAAAAGAGCAAGGCAAGGACATTATAGGACAAAAATGAGCGAAAAAGATGAAAAAGGCCGAAGATAGTGAAAGTCGATAATCACCAAGGCCACTCGTTGAATAACCGAGTAGCACTTCAGCTCGCCAAGTGTTCTAGTATGCCAGCCTTGGGGAGAAGCCAACTTTACAATGGAATTGGACCTTCGATGAACCGCCGAAATGATCAACAACAAATAATTTGATCGCTTAAAGTTACTGGGCCTGAAGGATGAAGAATTAAGACAAAAAGGCGAAGGAGAAGAGAAATTGGCGCATCGCCGACTTGGTCAGTGATGTTCGACAAACTATGTCGAGTGATCCCCAAGACCAAAATACAGGAAGGTTTAAATAGATATTCATAAAGAGAAAACAAGATCGTGACATTGTTAGACTCGATGTTTTTGATTGAAACATTGTTTTTCTTAGTTTTCAAGATTTTTCTAATAGATTTTCGTTGGGTTTTGGATCTGAAGCTAAATTGGAGCATTGTAAAGATTCAGTTATTACTTCCCAGCTTATGGAGAACTTAGTTGGTATTAATTTCTTAATTTTTATGATGTGTGGCTAAAACCCCCATTCTTGGGGTGTGATTATGTGATTAATTGTCTTAATTAGCTTATGGGTGTTAGTAATTCCTAATTTAATTACTGTTTTGAAGTGGGTTAGATTTGTAATTGTGTATTAACTCATGAATTGAAGTTGCAAATGTAGCTCTATTCTAGTATTCTATGCTTGCTTGAGAAAGTGGTTTTAAAATTAAGATTATCAATTGATGGTTGTAGTGATTGGGTTGTTGTGGATGTCACTCGAGAGAGTGAATCTTAATTTGATCCTACCTATCTAGCTCGAGAGAGTTGATAAATTGCGGTTTTGAGTTGTTTATAGTGTGATTCTTATTAAGGTTCAAGAGAACTCACTTGATTCGTGATAGTTGATTGAGAGATAGCTATTACACCTAAAGCCTAGCCTACCCACTAAGATTCTATGACCTTTAGTAATTAGTAATCACCCGTATAGCGAAATTGATAATTAATTGATCACATTCCCAAGTATCCGTTTCTATTTAATAATTCCCCTGTTTTCATTGTTATTAATTGACAAACCTTATCCCCCCATTTGACACTTGTTGTCAACCCCTTAGATTTAATCTAATGATTTCAATAATTTCTATTCCTACAACCGATTAGAACATGTGTTTCACTTCGTAATTGAATTCTCTACCGTATCACTCCCTGTGGGATCAACCCCAAATCTTTGTTGGGTTTATACTAGCTAGATTGCCATAGCCTACACTTAGTATTGGAAGAAGTGTAGTTGAGCGTTATCACCCACACACCATGTACAACATCAAAAAACAAAAAACACTAGAAAACATGGTAAAGGTGACATGGTCCTCATAACATGAGGACTCACCAAGTCTTCAGTGATCAATAGTAAACTAGCCGTGAGCGGGAGAAAGATAAGTGTCAGACCCTACATTATAACACAGTGTAGACACAAGTATGCATTTATACATGGAATGTACTAAGTATGGGAAAATGCATAAAAACAAAAGACATAATCATAAGGAGACATAACAGAAAAGATGATATGCATGACAAAGAAAAATCATCTTGAAAGTATTTAAGGAAGAATCGTAAATTATAAATATGGTCAATGCATCTTGAAACATGATAAAAGCTTCATAAAAACATTTGAAGTAACTTAGATCGTTTTGTGGGATATTAGCTTTAACCGACAATAGACCAAGTGAGCTATAACATGAAATTCGATGTAACCCCCACACCAAGAACGAGTGTCTACTTGCCAAGGTAGAACTCTGTATCATTCATTCATATTCTATTTATGGATTCAATAGCTAGGTCATTTAAGAAAATACTATGGGAAACACAGTTAAGAACTAGAGGTTGCTACTAGGAACTATCCAATTTGAGCCTTTACCTCAAAGTCTGTCGATGTTAAGTTAAATCCCAAAAGAATAGATAAAGTCAATTATCAAAACATAACATTAGGAAATTCAATAATTATAATACCAATCTAGATCATGAAGTCTTATAAGAGTAGCTCCTTTAAACCACTATTCAAGCATATATGAGAAATCCTTTCACCAATCATGATTATCTAAGTATGTGAGAAAACCTTTCACAATTTGATGATACTTATCTAAAAAAAAAAACCTTAAATAAAAAATATCTTTCTCATAAGAAGATACATAACTTTCATAATTCATTCATCACTTCATGTGTTCCTCATAAATTCATAGTCAAATTCATGAATAATGTATGAGTCCTACAGAAATCAATTTGAAATCATGTAGTTTATTCAAAACAAGCATAGGAATATTAAATTTGAACAAAATCAACATCAATTAAGACCCTTAGAGATCACATGAAACCCTAAGCAATATAGGGGAAATTGAATTGGAAACATAGAAATCTTATGAGACTACTGGATCAATAAAATCCAATGGTGATATCCGACATACCTTGGTAGTCTAAGCCCAAAATAAATGGAAGAAAGAGGAGGCTTAAGCTTAAATCGTAGTTTTCTCCCTTGAGACTTGAGAGAATTTGGAGACCATGAACTTGGATGGGAATTGGGGATTTGAGAGAATGAGTGGGGTAGGGTATATTTAGGAGTGGAAGGGTAGTTAAAGGTCTTGAATTTAGGATCAAAACAACATTATATAGGTATTAAATACATAAGAAAAGAACCAAATACCCTTAAGAAATAAATATCGAAGTGACCTATGAGTTGCACCTACGGTATGTAGAATTTTCTACGGCTCATACTGGTGAACCGTAGACTCAACTTTAGAAACCCATAATTGCTCAACTTCCCACGAGACCTTCCTACAGCCCGACAAAGTATCTACGGATCGTAGAGACAACTCATAGAACCCAAGTTCCAGTCCTAAATTTTCAAAAAGTTTGAAACCTCTCTACAAAACCCATCTACACCCTATATCCCTTTGGACGATTTGTCCTATTAACTTTTAGGTCGAACTTTAGAAACTTGAAATTCCACAACTCGATTCTAGGTCTACGACTTCCTTTCTATGGCCCATAGGCTTCTTACGGTCCGTAGATAGGTTTCACAGAACATGCTTCAGTTTAATTTTTTGCACTTTTCCTTTCTTTACAACTTTCTAATTTTTGAGGTGTTACAACACTTCATACTTAAACTTTGCTCATCCACAAGCAAACATTAAAGCTCATCTCCAAACACTCAAAATAGAAATGCCACCATTTTTGTTTATACAAACGATTATGTCATCCCCAAATTTAAAAACATCAATTACACTTCAAATCATTATCAATATATACAAATAAATAACAAACCTCTAACCTCTTAACCTCAAGGAAGGGCTATGAACTCATCAAATTTAAGCTTTCTCACCTACTCCCATAAGAAAGGCTACTTAAATTGCCTATGTATCATGAAACAAGTGCCCTCACGTGAAGAAATAGTCCATACACTCAATTCAAAAGATTGAATATAAATTGAGGACTTAGCATCAAAGAATAACTCTCACACTCACAAATAAAATTCACATGTATGCCCAAAGAACTATATGCTTGCCCATTATGTACATCTCTACTAATTAAGGATACTCAAATAGAATTAAATTAGACTTTAACAAGTTTTAATGTAGGTTAGGAGATGGGTAGGAAAACTATATAATAATTGATACTCTCAAATTACACCTCCCTAAAGAAGTATAAGCGATCATTGTCAAACAAAGAACCCAACTTGTAGGTTGGGGTCGATACCACTAGGAATATGGTTTAGACTTAAACTTAACCCACTATTATATTCGTTTAGTCAACTTATTTTCGAGACAAGAAGTGAAGGGGGGTTTTAGTGAAACAAATAACTGATTGTTGTTAAGTAACACGTGAGCAGGATTCGAACTTTGTTGTTATCAATGAGAGAGAGAAACTAGGGTGTATGTGTTCCCCATAAGCTCTTAATGCGGTAATCCTAATAATAGTAATCATTTCCTAGTGTATCACATACCAAGTGGTAAGATATGTATCCCTAAGTAATTGGTCCTCCAAATAGGGAATTTCCCTCCGCACCTTGGTCCGTCTACGTGTGTACAATTTACTAACCATTACCTTTACCTCAGATTAGACATCACATCAATATATGGCTTAGTTTTCACCCTCAAACCAATTGACATTAGACTATTAGATAGTATCACAATAATCTATGTTGATGATTCTTTTCTTATTAACTACCTCATTGGTCCGGCAAGTAGCAACAAGGCGAGTTCTAATGCGTGCACTCGTTAAAAAGGCTTCTAAATGAAAGAATTATCAATGCATGCATCAATACTATTCAAGAATTACTTAGTTATTATTCATACGTTGTTAATCACTCATGGTTGCCGCAACCCCAGTTGTGGATTTAGTTACTCATGATAGGAAGAACACAATTCATATTTTGATAAAAAGAATTAATGAACTTACGTTTAGAGTAGAACAAATCCAAAATCTACAATTGAAATTCAAAACCAAAATATTTATAAACCGAAATCCAGAAATCAAATTGCTAAAGTTAGCAAGTTAATTGCCAAGAAAATACCAAGAACTAAAAGTAAATAATAATGTCTAACCCCCAAAAACGAGGTTTACATACCCTATTTATAGAAAAACATGTCCTAAACAAAATAAGGAAATAAACTTTCTGGATGCGGCTTTGATCGATGACTTCGACCTACGGATTGTGGGTCAACCTACAGTGCGTAGGTCCCCTCCGTTGGTCCATACTTAAACTTTTTCCTACAGAGGCTGGAACCTTCACTCTCAGATACAATCGACTGACATGCAGTACGGACCATAGGGCCTCTTCCGTGGCTCCTTACTTAGGAATTTCATCTAGTACTGGAACTTCAACCTATCTAAATCATTTGGCGGATGTGCAAGACGGCTCGTGGGTCGACCTACGATCCGTCACTTGCATCCGTAGTTCTACACATAGTCGGACTTACCTAATGCTCCATCTACTCCACCCATCCACAGACCGTGACTGAACCTATGGTCCATAGGTCACCTCCGTGGGTGGCTCCTTCTGCAGATTTTCAGCTGTCATCTCACAATTCCACATCCAAGCCTATTTTCTGCAAAATATAAGACAAAAACATTAATTCCTAATACAATATGACCCTAGACACACACAACTCTTAAGTGAAATATATCAAAAACACCATAAACTCACAGTATATAAACACCCTCAACTTAAACTCATTGTTTGTCCTCAAGCGGTGCATTACTCTAAATGACACTTGTCTAGAAGCAGACATACAAACTCAAGCAATCACATGGCTATTTCAATCCATTCCATTTTCACAGTGCAAATCTTTTCTCTTAGTCTCACCAAGATAACTCATACGGATCAAGATATGACAAAGATTGACCAATAGACACCACAACATACACTTTTTCACAATCACCAAGGTGCCAACTTTCCGATAATGTAACTAGTGCCCTCGCTTCAAATGAAATTCTTTTCACACAGAAGATATGAATTTTGAGTTTTAGAATTCATTCAACACTCACGCTCAGAAATGACTTCAAATACAGGTAGTGCTCAATACCATGGGCTTGTCCTTATTTTCACTACTTAGACTCTCCAAACTAGTTGCTAGGATCACTATAGGACTTTCTTAGCTTGTAACGTAGGCTCAGGGTCAGGTGTGGTATATTTGGGTATTTTTAGTGACATTCTTCCCTCCTTGACATTACATTGACTTTTTACCTCTTTTCTCGACCTATTTTTGACATCCTTTCTTTTTACTTTCTTTCCCTTGACTCGTTTCAACATGGATATGACTTTCGACATGTTCGAGCCGTTCACTAGGCCCCAAGGCCTCTATATTCCATCTTGGGTTCGCGAGTTTTAGACATCTTATGGTGATGTAGTTCCCAAGAGCAAGAAGAAGGCTAGTGAGTTCAGACCGGTTAAGGCGGTCATGGTCGAAGGCAAGGAGGTCGGGTGCAATAGTGAGTATATTAACTCTGTACTAGGTAGATATATGCACTCTACACATCTATATGATGGATTGCCCGTTGCTCAATCCTTGGATGATCTGAAGAGGTGGCTGACACCTTTGATTTCTGATACCACCCTGAGGTGGATCGATGCAGGTGCCCCTATTGAGAAAAAGAATTTGAGTATTGCTGCCCGGTTCTAATTTGGCTTTATCAATAACACTATTATTGTCACGACCCAAGCCTAGGGCCTAGACGTGACATGGCGAATGAGGAACCCGAAGGAACCCCAAACAAGCCTCTCAAACTTGTCATCACACTTCATCGGTCGCGGAAGTACATTCAACATTAATTAACGGGAAATAGGGAC
>JAJOOS010022488.1:0-18223 GCA_029582725.1 Solanum chiquidenum | reverse complement strand
CCAAAAATAAAAACCGACCTCTTGATGTCGGTATTAAATACCGACTTCATGAGGTCGGTATTTTTACCGACATACGGAAGTCGGTATTATTTAATTGACAAAAAATAAAATATTGTTATTTAATTATTTGTTTCATACCGACATCAAGAGGTCGGTTTTCAATTTTTCCGGGAAAAATTCCGACCTCCAGATGTCGGAATTTTATTTTCCCGCTTTATTTTGCATAAAAACCGACTACTTGTAAATACCGACCTCCGGAGGTCGGAAATTACCGACCTCCATTTGAGGTCGGAAATTTTTAGGTCGGTATTCACTGTTTTTTTAGTAGTGACAGCCGCCTAAATATGTCATATACTCAACAAAAAGAAACAAAGTGTAGTATCACTACACAATCATCATGTACTAGTCGGTACATCAGCTAATTCAAGTTATATGAGATATGAACAGACAACGACAATTAAGTAAAACACATAACATACAATTTTAACAAAGTATGACAGAGCTCGAACTCTCAGTCCTTACCCTAAGTTGATATGCACAATAAATATGAATAACCACACAATAAGAAAAATTGGTTCTCTTATGGAACTCACAAACAATCTGTTAGTGTATTGGTGTGTTATTTGAGCCAACCATTAGTGTGTACCGGCGTGGTACCCAAGCCAAGAATATGTGGATATCCCCATACCAAGTAGGGTACCCATGTCAACCGTTAGTATATCTCAGCAGGGGTGGTATCCAAGCCAACTATGGCGATATCCTTTACCAGGCATGGTACCCGTGCCAATCATCAAACACACAACACAATTACAACCCCAATGAATAAAAATCACACTTGCACCTTATGTAAACACATTCATTGCATGCGATTGACAATATCTATCATTTCAAATCATGTTATTTCATTTTCCATAATGATATATAATGAGTGCAATATTAACGAAGCAGGTGACAATCATATATAATATAAACGGAAAAATAAACAGGCATCACCTACCTCGAATCAAGCCTTGAAAACTCTATCAAACCCTAGTCTTAACCTTGTTATGAATTTTGGCACCTAAAAATACTTGGACTATACTCAAATCCTAAACTTAGGCCATTCATATGATCATCCCTACCAAAACCAGGGTTTTTCTGCCATCAATTCAAGTCAAACTCTCGCGTAAGGTCACCCAACAAGTATTCTAAGGCATATAATCATGATACCAAAGTAGGGAAGTAATAAACTTACCTTTACAAAAGAAATTGGTAGAGAAGTGAAGAAAATCACCCTAGGTCACCCTTCTCTCTTCCTAAAATTTGTTTGCAGAATAATGAGCAGCTTAGGGGAAATTTCTGGATAAACTCACGACTAACCTCGCTATACTGTCCCAACCCGCTATAACGGCTCTTCCATAGCAAGACCACCTACTATAGTGGGAATTATCCCAAGCTATAGAGGCATGACACCCACTGTAGCTTGCATGGAACGGAAACTCAGAATTTTATCCAAAAAGTTCCCATTTTGCAACACACTTTGAACCTTGACGTTCTAGACGTACCTTTACACTAAGTTCGATATCGAGAATTCTACTTACCCGAATTTACTTCTGAAAAGCCTTATGAACTCAATAATGTCCTAGCTAGTAGAAAACTCAACCCAATCTTAGATATTTTTACTAATCCTTTTCCCGATTGTCCTAGACCTCACCTTGCTTAGATTTTATCTAAGACTAGCCTAACCCAAAATTTTCAACTTGTCATTCCCAAAGGTTTTGTACCTAATATCTTTCACCAATGGTTCTCCCATAATGATCAAAATGGTTCATTACAATAGGTATCAATTTACTCATCGATCATCCCCGAGAGATTAACCAAGAAAACTAAGCTAAGTCAAGAAGAAAGTAGTTCTTGAATCCTAAAACAAGTGAGGGTACTTGTCCCGCATGTCCCCTATCAATTTCCCAAGTCACTTCATGAAACAAATGATTCTTCCATTGAACCTTTACTGACTTGATTTCCTTTTCCTCAATTTCGGACATCACGAGAATTGCAGCCGGTTCCTCTTTATACTACGAGTTCTTGTCTAGAACTATCGCGTCCCACTTGATAATATAATCTCAAACCCCATGGTAATGCTTAATCATAGACACATGGAACACTAGATGAACCCCATAAAAGTTGTTTGGCAAGGGTAACATGTAAGACACTGACCACACACTGTAAAAAATCTCAAATGTATTAACGTAACTAGGGATAAGATTACCCTCGTTATGATTTCTCCAACATGCATTGTACAAGTTTTACTATAGAGACAATTAACATGAATAAAAATCCTAACTAGAAAAACAACAATCATTACCTACTCCTGGACGACTCCTTTTGGACAGTTATTCCCGCTTATGACCGAATTACCCATAAATTAACACCTCTAGGATATATAACACCCAATAACAATCATGAGGTCCAACAAATCAAGAACCCTTCCATCCTAAACAACTATAATCACGTGTTCATCTGCCTAGACTTTGTGCCTGAAGGCCTATACATGCAACTCTCAACAATTGATAAGTATTATGCAATTAAAGACACGTCTAACTACTCAGTTAAGCCTAGCCTACTAGACGCCAAATAATTACTGAAGAACTTTGAGCATGAGCTTCTAGATCCGAGGGGAGAATCCTGACGGACATAGATCGGAAACCCACGGGCTTGACCCACCTTGTGCTAGAATCCCTCCTTTCCCTTGTTCCAAAGCTTGGAGCAACTTTTGGAGGGTTTTTGGAGTAACTCTCGTCTTTTTTACCACTGAAGAGGAGGAGGACAATTAAAAGAATTTGTGTTTCCCAGTCTCTGTACCGCTGACCTCACTATAACAGCTGACATGCCGCTACAACGGCGCCGCCATAGCAAAAATATTTCTGCTATGGCGGGATAACATCAGCCCAGGTCTATTTCAAATTCCAATTTTTTTGTCATGTCATCCAAATTTTAAATTGGCAACGTATTTCAAATTTTGTTGAGACTCCGCACGAAATCGTTACACAATTAAATTAAAATATTTAAATTGGGACGCATGAAGTAACTTATATCAAAGAATTGTTGCTTTTTCTTGACCTCACCCCCTCACCCAAAAAGAATGAGTAGTTTGTCCATATTAGCATCACTTTAAACAAACAAAATGTTTTGAATCCCATGTTTCTTCCCCCCACCCTTTCTCTCTCTCACACAGACACACAGTGACACACAACACAACACAACACACAATGCCTATATCACACTCTTCTTCCTTCTCCTCCTCCTCCTTATAAATAGCAATATATTCAGTAAAGAGCCTAATTAAATCTTGAAAAATGGCATCATGTTTATCTTTACTCTTTCTTGCTTTACTTGTTGTTTTTCTCTCTTCTCGTGTTCTTTCCCTTTCTTCATCCAATAATGAGGATGCGTTCATGTTATCTTCTGCTAAATTCCCTGTACCAATGGCAGAAAAACTCATCAAACAACTTAATTTGTTCCCTAAACATGATATCAACAAGGCTTCATCATCACCGTTAGCTGCTACTCATCAGCAAACTCTCTTTGAGAAGAGATTCAATTTATCTTATCTTGGTGATTCTGGGGCGACTGTTCAAGATTTGGGTCATCATGCCGGTTATTATCGTCTTCCACATACTAAAGATGCAAGGTATAGTTAACACAATTTTATATTTATATTACTAATAATCATTTCTACATATTTTTAATCTAAATACAAGGTTTAGGCTAAAGCGCTAAATTCGGCAAAACTCGTAATCATTGAAATAGCTCCGCCCATGATGATTAATAAATTCGATTTGTACCTTTATTACGCAAAGAATGACCATTTTTTATTTCTAGGATTCTTTGATTTTAAAATATCAAATGATTATGTGGACTGAAGTAAAAATAATGTGTGTTCTTAAATTCATGAATTCTTTATCACCACAATAAAAGAGATATTTAATGACAGTAAATTATTTTATTGATAAAGTTTTAAGCGATATTTATATAGAATATTTATTATGATTATAAATACTTATATTATATTATATTTTACTATAGCAAATCCTTTATTTATTATAATGTGTCGAGTATTCAAGAGAAAAAATATTCGGTAATTTTTAATGTTATTTTTATCTTTTGTTTTGGTGTAATTCTGAATTGTTTAATTTGTTTGGCAGGATGTTTTATTTCTTTTTTGAATCAAGAAGCAGCCAGAATGATCCAGTTGTTATATGGCTAACAGGGGGGCCAGGTTGTAGCAGTGAATTGGCTGTGTTTTATGAAAATGGACCTTTCAATATAGCAGACAATATGTCACTTGCTTGGAATGATTTTGGCTGGGACAAGGTTTTTACTTATTTCATCTCAATTTATTTGCCTTGTTTTTTCCTTTTAGTCAGGTTTCAAAAAGAATTTTATTTTTAAACAATTTTTTAATTTCTATTTTTACATATCACATATTTAATATTACAAGATTAAAGAGCATTTTAAATACATATTTTACATATTTTTAATTAAGATCATAAAATTCATGTTTTTACTTTTGTTCTTTGAAGATTAAGGCACTCTATTTAAAAAAAGTGGCAAGTACTGATGTAACAAGTTGAGGTGCATCTAAATTCATCCTAACACAATTTAATTATAGATAAAATAAAATATGGGTTTAGATATTTTGAAAATAATGATGAGAATTCACTCCACGTTATCAAAACATATATAATGTATCTTTAAAAAAATATTTTATCATGCAAAGCATCTTTTTTTTTTACATAGCAAATTTTCTTTTGTTTTGTTTTTTAATTTTTGAAGAGAAATTTGGCAGCCTTTTGCTCTATCTTCATTTACACGTAAAGTCCCTTCCACTTTGTGAACCTATACATCTTTAATTTCTACTTTTTTGCCCCCCACAATGACATAGGGACATAACATAAAGTCCCCTAATAATCACTTTATTTGCTTTCATTTTTTTCCTGAATAAATAAGATTCCACTACTCAAATTTCTGATAGAATTGTTGATTAAAGTGGTTTTCAGTATCAATTATTAGCTAGCAAAGGCCATAAATCAAAAATATTAGGTGCGAATTCCAATTAAATGGACCCAATGGGCTCTCGAATATCAAATGGTTAAACTGGGAAAAAAGAGAATTTTTTGAAATGCACTCTTGATTCATGTTTTTAGTTAAACAAATATGTCATGGAGTGAATTGTAATTCGACAGGTCTCAAATTTAATATACGTTGATCAACCAACTGGAACTGGTTTCAGTTATACTTCAGATGATGATGACATTCGTCACGATGAAAGGGGTGTTAGCAATGACCTTTACGACTTCTTGCAGGTATGTTACTCTCTGTTTTGTTCCTTTTTTTTTCTCTTGTTCCAAATCTAAAGTTTTATGCATAGGCTTTCTTCAAGGCACATCCTCAGTATGTAAAGAATGATTTTTACATAACGGGAGAATCATATGCTGGGCATTACATTCCTGCATTTGCTTCTCGCGTTCATCAAGGTAACAAGAACAAAGAAGGAATTCCAATAAATCTTAAGGTAATTTATAACTAATTAACTCATCTTGCATAGCTAATTTGCTCGGTTTGGACTGGTTACGGTGCTAATTCAGTTAATTATATTCGATTAGGGATTTGCCATTGGTAATGGACTCACTAATCCAGAAATTCAGTACAAAGCCTACACTGACTATGCATTGGATATGAGATTGATCAAACAATCTGATTACAATGTCATTGACAAGTCATATCCAAAATGTCAACAGGCAATTAAGCTTTGTGGTAATCTTCATCTCACCAAGTGTATTTATCGTTTAAATCCTTCACTATTCTTGACATCATCTGTTTGCTATGCAAATAATTTTAGGAACTGATGGCGGAAGTGCTTGCATGGCGGCATATCTTGTTTGCACAAGTATCTTCAACAAGATAATGAATGTTGTGGGTAACAAAAATGTAAGAAAGCATAATTTCTTTTATTTTTCTCTCCGAGCTAATAATATTGTAAGTAGAATCACGCCGATTTCGAAGCAGAACATTACATAAAAACAGGAATTATCTATGAACTTCGTTGCTAGATTACTCATAGCTAACAAACTTTTTTTTATAAACGGTAGCTAACTCATTGTTAAATAAGATTAGCTACAGATGTTGATATTTAGCTACTGAATTTGTCCTGTTGCTAATTCCAATATTTTTAGTAGTGTAACATGTATTAACTCGTTACCTGGGATCTGCAGTACTACGATGTCAGAAAGACTTGTGATGGTGATCTCTGCTATGACTTCTCCAACATGGAAAATCTCCTCAATGATGAACAGGTTAAACATGCCCTTGGTGTCGGGGATATTGAGTTTGTCTCGTGTAGTTCTACAGTTTACCAGGCAATGCAGTTGGATTGGATGAGGAATCTTGAAGCTGGTATTCCTCCACTCCTTGAGGATGGAATCAAGCTACTTGTCTATGCCGGGGAATATGATCTTATCTGCAACTGGCTAGGTAAGCTTCATTCGTTTGTGATAGTACATTCTTTATTTGGAAGAACGTAGTCCTAAAGTAAGTGCAGTCAATGGAAATCTACTTATACAGAGCTAAATAGTTTGAGGTAAGCTTAAATGGCATAACATGCTCAGTATAGCCGACCCCAATTTATTTGTGATAGAGACATAGTTTTAGTTATTGTGATTCATTACTAAACTATTTTTCATGCTATATATGGACAGGGACCTCGAGGTGGGTGCATGCAATGGAATGGTCTGGGCAGAAAGATTTTGGGGCAGCACGATCGGTTGCTTTTACAGTAGATGGTGAAGAGAAAGGAATTGAAAAGAACCACGGGCCTCTAACTTTCCTTAGGGTCCATGATGCAGGACACATGGTTCCAATGGATCAACCTAAGGCAGCACTTGAAATGCTCCAGAGATGGATGCAAGGGAAATTGTCTAAGGAAGGTCACTTTGCTCATATGTAGTTTCTTCAACTTACAACTAAGGCCCAATAACAGTTTTACAAGTTCATATGAAAAAATGTGATACAAATCATGTAAATACTCTTTAAACATTTCATGTCTATTTTGAGGAGAATGGTGTTCTGTCTAAGGTTACACTAAGCATTAAAATGTTGATGAAGAACCACATCAACTCTTGAAAAGAACATATATGTAACAAGTACTCATGGTCATGGATATGTTTATCATGCAACAATAGTTAATAAAATCTTGATTTGTTTTTCCAATTACTAGATGCTTTTGCAATCTGTTCTTAAGGAACCTGGTTCTTTAAGTTCGTCTACACAATAAAGTTAACTAGAGGCGTATCCAGGATTTTGGAATGATGGGTGCACAGTGCACTATTGTGGAAAGGTGAATCTAATTGATTTGACACTTAGTTTCGTATCGTTGAAAACAGTTACAATTTTAAATCTATAGGTCCACAATTGAAATGATTAATTAATTATAACGCCAAAAATGCTACCAATAACCACTTAGAGAGGTGTTGCCTAATTTTAAAAAGAAAAATAGTACAAGATAGATATAAAATTCAAATTTCTAATGTCACTGAGAGGTGCACCCAATCATCATTCCATTATATGATACTTCGATTGTAGGTTCACACATCTATATTTAACAAAAAAAATAAAAATATAACACTACTATATATGATTTCAGGAGGGGAGCATGCGTTCACGTGAACCCGATGACCCCCTCTTGCATACACCTTTGAAGTTAACAACAGACATTGTACGTGATTATGGAAATTCTCATTGCTCAAGGGAGTAAAAACCAAGACCTACAATGTGTAGGATTTTCAACCAACTTAACTATCTCAAAAGAGCGATTTCAAATAATAACTCTATAATCTAGGAACTAACTCTAGTACCTCAACTCCTACCATTTACTCCAACTGTAATACTACCTTCAAAGACGATAAAATCTTGTCTTTAAGACAACTGTCACAAACTCACAACTACACAATTATGAGATTACTGTGAATCAATAAACTCGTATAAGAGACTCGATCACAACAACCTAAACACTTACTAACTAATTTTAGGCTTTTTGTTGTTTCGTTCTCAATCTTCACTCTTTTGTCTATTGCCCTTGAGAGAGAATTCCGAATGTGTATTACAATAGCTGATTTTCTCTGTGCCACCTCTCTTCCTTTTTATCTGTTGCATGGGATAAGACACAAATATTCTCTAGACTATAATCGAAATTTTAGAGATACAACTAAACTTAACTAGGTTCTTATTACCCAATACACCATAAATTATGATGTGGCATAGAGAGCTCGCACACCCGCTTGAACACAATTGAAGATGACAAAAATAATTTCAAAAGTAATTAATATGTACACGTGCCATTTTTTAACTGAACATTACTTAATTAATTATATCTAATTAATTACCTAGACTCCTACATCTTCTAAACCATTCCACTATTTCTCCCAATATTAACATAGAGAAAAATAATCCAGTTGACTCCATGGAATCTTCAGCTCCCCACAACGAAGATTCAATGGTGTACTCAACTGTGATTCTGTGAAGGTGATGTTAATTCCGTCAACCATACCATTTCATCTAAAATAATACTTTAAACAAATTTAAATCTTTCTGCAGCGTATTCTCCAGTCGTCTCTCCGGTCATCTTCTCTGGCGTCATCTCCGATCGACAATTGGAGTAAAAATCCTAGTAATTCAACACATACTCACCATTTTACTTTCTTGTGACTCAAATCTTCACTAATTCTTTCCTTGAATCTAGGATTTTCTCTTTTCAACTTCAATTTGTAACGATCTCTTAGCGTGTTTTCTATTGTTAGATCTAAGACATTGATTTTTCTGTTCTTGGAGTCGTTAATATTTGGGTTGTTCAATTTACACAAAGAATCTCTTCTTTGCCAATAATTTTCCATTGAAATGATACTCAAAAATCAGAAAAGAAAAAAATAATCAAAATTATGAAGAAAGAGAAAAAGGGGAATTTATTGGAAAAAAAAAGTTTAATGCTTGAAGAAAAAGATGCAGTACGTGTTTAACACACAGAGAGGATATTATCTATGTCGCCTCAACATTTATTGTATATTTATTCCAATTTTAAATAAGTTTTGAATAGTAGAACCCTAATTAAGTTTAGATGCGTCTCTTTAATTTTGATCAAAATTTAGGGGAACTTGTGCCTTATCCTATATGCATCCTTGCATCCTTGCATCCTAACGTTCACTTTCCTTGCAAGACTTAACTTAAGTTCCTGCTTGATTGATTTTTCCTTATTTACATTAGTCTTTCAGGCTTCTAACTCTTTCCATCTATAGTATCGTGCATTCCTTGGTGGACATTTAGCTAGTCATATCTGTAACAACAACACAAGAATAAACCACGAATCTGGTTAATGATTTGAATAACAGAAGAACCTGGTTCACTTGTCCATCATCAAAGTTAAATGATTCCTCTCTCTCGTTTGATATTCACCATTAGACTTTTCACGATATTTAAGAAAAAAAGAATTTTTTAAAAACTTGTGGTCTAAAATAATCTTTAGATATTTGTGGTGATAAATCTTTTCATTGAGGATTAAAGAAGAATTTTAAAGTTAAATTATTTTGTAATTATAATACTGTGTTTTTATGAAACGAACTTATTTTAAGGGTGCGACATAAAATGAGAATGAGGTAATATTTCATAATTCCCATTTCCCAACAATTTCCCACTAGTATGTTGACAAACAATGCACGAGTATGACTAGCTGACTAGCTGACTAGCTACCCAGTCCCCAAGCTACCTTTCTCCTTTCGGCATAATGAAAGCATTAATCAAATAGCCTACTGAATAGCATTAGAGTGCAAATGAAGAAACTCATGACCATTGGGGTAACACTACATAGTTTTCATCAATTTTCAAACACCGATTAATCTGTGGATATTAAGCTACATGCATAAACAAGAGACATAGCATAGTGAAAGCAGTAAATTGCACCAAATTATATCAAACTAATCCTCAAGTTCCCAACACAAAACATAGGCAAACATGAATCAATTTAACTGTTGCATCACAACGAAACATCTTATCAAAGAGGTTATCTTTTAACTACGTAAAGGGGCAAAGGGTTCACAAGGGATAGGCTAGGCTTAGGTCTGGGAGGAGGAGGGAGTGGTATGAATTTCAATTATCAATAACATTCTGTTGATGCATTTGTTATGTGCAAGTTGCTCCTCATGCATTTTCACCTTGAGTTTGGAATTTTCATCCTAAGCATCATTAAGGTCCCTATTGATGAGTCGGGGATTTCGACTCATTAGGGCTTAGTATTTAAGAAATTAGTGTTCTAAATGCCTATTTTATGCTCTAAACTGATGTTAAAATGTTAATTCACTATAACAAATATGATATATAGCTACAAAATTATTAGCTACGACATCAAATTCGTCACTAATTGTTCGCTTTTAGTGACAAAATTTACTTTTCGTGCTTAAATAAATGAGACACATATTTTTAGTGACGAAACTTAAAAATTCGTAGCAAAGTTTCGTCCACTAAAGTTTTCCACCAAAAAATTAATTGGCGCCATTTGTTAGGTAGTGTTAGTCATGAATTTAAAGTTATCGGTGACACATTATTTCGTCACGAATAATGTATCTAATTTATGACAAATTATTTTTTGTCTTAAAATTTATTTACTTTTTGGACACAAAAAAATTTCATCTAAAAAATTATGTTGACAAATTAGAGTTTGTAGTTAAATATTATAAGTTTTAGCTATAAAAATTTAGATTTAATTATGATATTTATTTTCGTCACTAATAGTATAAATAATTGGTGACAAAGATTTTATTGTCTCTAATCAATTTGTGATTTAGTGACAACAAAAAAATTGTCACAAAATATGTAAGGTGTTAAATAGCGACGACTTAAAATTTGTAGTGAATAATTCAACTATTTTCTACGAAAAAATTCATAGCTAAATACAATTTTTTTTTTGCTACAATTGTTCATAATTAGAAGTGACAACTTACAAAAAGAATAATACAAGTGCTTCATATGAAATAGACAGAGTCCTTTCGTTAATTGGCGAGGAAAAATATTAAAACCCACGAATTCGGTCCATTTTGTAAAAATAAAAAAATTCAATTAATCAATTTTCTTAAATTACACAATTATAAAATGCATCATTTCAAAAATACAATCGAAGTTATAAGTACCGTCAGTGGGGTACGGTTCTATCACTAGATCACTAATATTTGTTGGTTTAACACTTTTGTTTTTATTTGATACACTTTCATCGATAAAGACGATAGAAAAAATAATTTCTCAAGTCTTGGTGCTAATTTTTGTGCGTGTCTATTGATTTGTGATTGGTAAACTGCATAGACTAAGTCGATCTATTTGCTTCTGTCTAAAAATATGTACATATTTAATAGTAATTTCACATACGTATGTAGATCAACTATACAGAGATAACATCGCTTTACAAACTTAGACTTTGCAAAGGTGCAGAATATTTCATGAATTTCTATTAACTTTTTTCATCAGTGTGAAAATTGAAATAAACTAAAAAATGAAAGCACAAATGAAAGAAATGAACCAACTAGGATTTCAAATATATTATGATGAAGTACTATAGTTATGGGTATCGATGTTTTTTTTTTCAAAACAATTGATTTACTGATCGAATTGAACCGATTATTCACTTTTTAAAATAAAATCAAAAGTTTAATTTTATATAAATTTATAATTGTACTAAATAATTTTTAATTTTTTTAAAAATAACTAAATAAAATGACAGAATCGTACTGAATATGTTTAAAGATATGCTAAAAAATATACAGTTTAATTAAAATATAATCTACATTTGAATGAATTGTGGGTGGTAAATTTCATGCACTTGTGTATGTGTATACATAATCATATAATATATTATATCTACAAAAGTTAAATTTGAAAGAAGTGAATGAAGTTAAAATAAAATAAAAATGAGAGATAAGATAGAGTTTATTGGATGGTAAGCACTCCTCACTTCCAACCTTAAGAACCTTTAAGGTTGTGAGTTCGAATCCCCAAGAAAGCATAATGTGGTGTGGGAGATCTTGGGGAGGAGTTTAAAATAAATTGAGATGGGAGAATAATAGGAAAATTAACCTTTTTTATAATAATAAATTTGTCCCAATCAATACATTTAATAACAAAATGAATTTTGGTGTATAGAATATGGTCATTAATGACGAAATTAGATTTTGTTCAACTACAAAATACATATAACTTTAGAGACAATTGATGTCGTCACTGATTGAAGTAAAATAATTAGCGACGATATAATTTTGTCGGTAGTAATAACCTTTTTAGTGACAAAGCATACTATTAACTACAAAAAATATACTTTTTACGATAAATAAATTTATCACAAATGTTTAAGCATTTGGGGACGATTTTTCTTTTTGTAGTTAATATAATACTTTTAGCGACGAAGCACTAAATCATCTTTGTATACTTTTAGCGACACATATTTAGTGATGACTGATTGGCGAATTATTTTTCATCTCACAAGATTTTTAGTGTCGAAATATAATTTATAAATGATGAAATTATTTGTCCCTGATAATCAAATTTGTTGTAGTGATTTACAGTAATGAAGGCAAAAGAGCAAGGCAAGGACAATACGAGACAAAAAGGAGCGAAAAAAATGAAGAAGTTAAAGGAAAGCAAGGTTGGTACTCGCCAAAGCCACTTGGCGACTCGCCGAGTGGACCTTCAGCTCGTTTAAAGTTCTAGTAGGCAAGCCCATGGACAAGACCAACTTGACAATCAGATGGGTATTTCTACGATTCGCCAAAGTGTTAGGCGACACCAATTTAGCCAGCCAAAAGTTACAGAGTAATTGGTAATAAACAAGCCAAGAAGGCGAGAAAAGGAGTACTTGGTGCGTCGCCGACCTAGTTTCCGATCTTGATCGCCTAAAGTTACTGAAAAGAAAGGGTGAAAAGCCAAACCAAGAAGGCGGTGGAAGGGGAACTCGGCTCATCACCGATCAGGTTGGAAAAACCCAACTTACTTCGCCGAGTGACTCCGATGCTAAAATTTTGGGAACGTATAAATGCAATTTTCAAACGAAGACAAGGAGTTCCCACATTGTCCAGTTTTGGGTTTTTGATCTTCAACATTCTAAGCATTGTTTTTACACTTTTCGAGTAGAGATTTAGGGTTTGTTTAATTTTGAACTTCAAATTGAGCAATTAGAGACTTGTGGATTGTTGCCAAACCTGATGAAAAACATAGTTGGTAACGATTTCTTTTTCTTTATTACGTTTGACTAAAACCCCCATTCTTGGGGGTGTGATTATGCAGTTGAATGTTTCAATTAGCTTATGGGTGTTAATATTTACTGATTTTATTGTTGATTTGAAGTGGGTTCAATTAATAGTTTGTGTTTAAATTGATGAATTGTAGTTGCAAATGCAATTCTAGTTTAGTACTCTAAGCTTGCTTGATAAAGAAGTATTAGAGTTACAACTATTAGTTGATGATTGTAGTGATTGTGTTGTTTGATAGAAACGTCTCAAGCACACCTCATCCAATTCTAGGTGTAAACGACCGTTAGTCGTTATAAAACCCAATGAAGAGTTAGGGTCAAACCCACAAGGAGTGGTACGTTACTAAAATGGTTATATGAATAAAAATTATCGAAAACATACAAATAAATCTAAAGGGGTGACAACGAATGTCAGATGAGGGGTTTGGATTTGCAATGAACAGCTGTAACAACAACGAAAATAGGGGAAAATAACAATATAGAGAGGAATTCTCGGGATGTGATCGATTATAGTCAAATTTCACTATATGGGTAATTGAAATTACTAATAAACAACTGAATTTTAGTGGGTAGGCTAGGCTATAAGTGAAATAGCTTTCTCTCGAACAACTACTTCGATTCAAGTGATTTCTTTCGAACATCAACAAGCTTAAGCAAATAAGAACAATCCACACCTTAATTTATCTACTCTCTTGAGCTAGATAGGTAGAATCGAGATCATGATTTACTCTTTTGAGCTAAAACCATATTAGCTTGACAACTACAATCATCAATTGAAATCTTTCATTCTAAAACCTCTATCTCAAGCAAGCCCAAAATTCTAAGTTCGAATTGCATTTGCAACTACAATTCTTAGATTAAAACACAACTATCAATTAAACCAACTTCAATTAAGCTTTAAAATCAGTAAATAACAATACCCATAAGCTAATTCAACCCATAATCACATGATCACACCCCAAGAATTGGGGTTTTAGCTAAACATCATAAAAATGTAAAAACAATTACCAACTCGATTATCCATCAGCTGGGTAATAGTCTCCAAGCCTTTACAACGGTTTCCAAAGATTAAATTCAAAGAATCACTTCCAAATCCTCAATATTCTACAATTAGAACTCAAAAACTAAGAGAAAACTCTAAGTCTAGATTGGTAACTGCATTATCTGGGAGAGAAATCCTCAAAATTCCATTTAAAATCCAATTTATAGTTTCCCAAAATTAAGGTTGAAAGTCCACTCGGTGGATTAAGTCGCGCCTCGCCGAGTGGATCGGTGATCTGCCGATTGTCCTTTTCCGTTGCCATTTTGCAATGGCCTTCAGCATCTCAGGTCCTGTAACTTTGGGCGATACAATTTATTATCGTGCAACCAATCGGCGATTCATCGACTGTCCATTTCTGCCGCCGACTTGGTTTCTTCCTTCAGGGTGGGCATGCTGGAACTTTTGGCGAGCTAAAGAGCCACTCGACGGTGTGCCGAGTGGTCTTGGCGATCTCCAAAATTACTTTTTCTTCACTTCTTCAGCTCTTTAGTTCCTTTTTGTCTGGTTATGTCCTTGCGTTGCTCTTTAGCCTTCATAGCTGTAAATCAACACTTTAACATCAGTTTAGAGCATAAAATAAGCATTTGAGGACACTTATACTATCAAAACAAAGCCATAAATGAGTCCAAATCTCGGACTCATCAACGCCCCCAACTTAAAATTTTGCTTGTCCTCAAGTAAAACTCAAGATCAACATTTGAATAAGGATGTCTACAAATAGTGCTGCATAAGACTCGACATATATGCACACAACAAGGTTCAAATTACTCATACAATGATCAATTGCGCACTGAAAGTTTCAAGTTGTGACTCACCATCATCAAGAGTCCTCAAGCTTACAATGCTTGCTTCAAATGCAAGTTCAAGCTCAACAAAGTTATTCAAATGCCCTCACAACAAAGATGATTCCATATTCACACAAAATTTCTCTGCAATTTAAGGTTCTGGAATCACATAAGAATCTCACACTCACAAAGATGAACACATGCATGACTTCACCCATAGGCTTGCCCTTATTTTCTAAATCAACATTCGTTTAAGCTCACTCAAGATCACAAAGGTCTTTTCAATGCTTGTAACGGGGCTGAGTGTAAAGTTATGGCTGAGTGTAAAGGTATGATCATTTAGGCTTAGTGGTTTATACCTTCATGAGGTATGGTCTGAACATCACTTTCCTCCTTTTCTTTAACATTACAAACATGCTCATAATTCACCCCATTATTCAACTTCATATGAACCACCAGATTCCCCATTTCTTTTGCAATTTTCACTACTCTATTTCACAACTTTTTCGTTCTTTTTCTTTTCTTTCTTGTTTTTAATTCCTTTTTCTCTTTTCTTCTTTTTTTTTTACATGGAGGGGTTCCATCTTTTTCAAATCAATCCCTACACAAGGAGGAAGTTTTCACACTTCTTGACTTTCCTTCTCTTTTTACCACACCGCCTAAGTTGGCTATGCAAACAAACCATACCTCATGAAAGTTATGGGTGGATGGATAAATAGAGGTCACAATTGCTCAAGTTTCCAAGAAAAAGGGGCAAGGCTCAAAAGGGGACAAGCAAGGTTCACACTTCTCACAAGGTTGGCCACAAAGAGGTATGCATTCAAATAGGCTCACTCTACAACTTTTTGCCTAAGATCATGTCTATTGCTTGCATCACTCAGTCAACCGGACCAACGAGGAAAATTCTAGGTGTCATCATGCATAATGTTCAAGGTAATCTCACCACACAAGGCATTGATACAATTATCAAACAAGACTCCACATTTTCTAGCTAGCGTGCAATGTTCATTACAAGAGATTCATTCTACAACCGGCTAGTCACAATGAGATGCTTAAAGTTCACATATTGCTTATGTAACTTTGTTTGCCTCATCGTAGACACACATTCATTTTGTTCAATTAGGAGCACTATCCAAGTCATCAATATTGACCACAATCGACACTGAAATTTGCATAAGAACATCCACAATCATACACAAAAGAGGTGGCAAAATTTATAAAATTTGGTTCAAAACCATTTTCAATCAAAACAATGGGCCACAAGCTAAGAACATCCACAACACAATTCAACAACCAAGATATATATCAAAACCAATAAGCTCAATATTCACAAAATAGTCACAAGAGGTAGGTATGTAAATACCTCACTCCACCCCACAAAAAAAGAAATTGTCCTCAAATTTAACTAAAACAAAAATAGTATATAAAAAGTAACAGAGAGGGAGGGGAAAAGTCATCCTGCCAGGCTAAGCCTGCGGTGAAGTCTGCACGTCCGTCACTCCATCTGTAACAACTCTCAAAATGAAGTAGGATAAAGTAGAGCCTCACATGAGTTTTATGCATTAATAACTTGTTAAAATAATAAATAATAGCCTTTTTAGTCAGTTTTAAAGAGTTTGGAAGTCAAACGTCAAGGGATGACCAAGACGTTCGGAAACTAGTCTTTTACGTGTTGGTGTGTTCTAGTATGTTGTACATGTTTTTATGTGTTGTTTGGAGTCTAAAATCAGTGGAGGTAACTCTAGTGTCTTAATAAATGTTTTTAGGGTCAAAACGTTCGGGTACGACTCCCCGGGACCACCCTAAGGGTTCCCAAGGAGGAACCCAACCCTTGGCCAAACAAGATGATAGGGCAGCTTGAAAATTCTCATGGAGGGAGCATTTCCACGTCGCGGACTAGCTCCACCATAGGCCAAATTTTTGGTCCGCGTCGCGGACTCTTCTGTCTCGAAATTTAATTTCCAGAAACTTGTGGGAACACCCTCGCGTCGCGGACTTGTATATCGATGAAATCTGCAAAAATAAAACTCAAGTTTGACTTGTTTAAAAGGTCCAACTAAGTGAGGGGTGGTTTGGGTACTTTGGGGAATTATTATAAATGGTTATTCTACCTATTTTAGGGTATTTTAAGTTGGTTAAAACCCCAAAACCTAGAATTAGACCTCATTCTTCAAATTGACCCTTCCCTCTCAAAAATAAATTCTCTCTAGAACTCCATGGAAGACATTGATGAAACTTCAAGCTAGGGGATGGGTTCCTACTGATTTCTCCTTCAAATTCCTAAGGAAATTAATCACAAAGGAATGGGGATTTGAGCTTTGATTTTCCTTTCAATCAAAGAGCCAAATCAAAGTGATTTCAATGTTTTTCAAAAATACTAAAAACCCCAATTTCAATTCTAAGCTTGGGTTCTTGCATGAAAGTATTTCAAATGATGATTTATGTTAATATTGATTGTTTTAAGATAAAAAACTTCATGAACCCTTGCATAACTTAAAATCCTAATTTTTGGGTCTAAAGTGGGTCTATTGATTATGAGCTAATAATGTGTAGATTGTTATGGGCTATTGATTTATGTATTGTTCTATATTGAATTATGAGGAATTCATGGTCAATTGTGTTATATTGGATGTTGGCTTTGAATGGGCAATTGTGACTTAAGATTTATGATGATGATGAAGTTGTGAATAGATTATTAATTCTAGTATTTCATATATATATATATATGTTGTAGATGTTAGAATTGTGTGGTTCATCCCTTTGAAAGTGGAGAGGTGTTTACTTTATAAGCATGTTGTGATCATGGCCTTGTAGGCAAAGTTGGATGATTGTTTAATTGAGTAATGTTGATTACGTGAAGGTAATGTGATATGATGTGAATTTGTGTATAGTCTAAGAGCATGAAAAGTGACCTTGTGTAGAGACTTTATGTGTTATGCTTGGTTTTTGTCTTCTTTGAATGACTTATAATGAAGGTGAGGTTAGGATAGACTAAGTTTACCTACTCTCACAGCTAGTGAAGAATGAATGAAAGAATATGAGAATGAATGAATAGAATGGGAGTTAATCCTAATGAATGAA
>JAJOOS010022487.1:0-19697 GCA_029582725.1 Solanum chiquidenum | reverse complement strand
ATCCACTATAAATATGAGAGTACAAAATATAGAGAGAAACAACCTCAACCAATTCACTCGGAATACATGGGAGGTTCGCACAAGTGATAACGTATCAAGCTTGTGATCCACAAATTCTCCCTCTAACCAAAACTCTCAAAGCCCTTAAGACTACATTGTGAATGCTAATTAAGTTAGAAGGAACAAACCTATATTTATAGAGTCCTAAACTCTTCCTACAAGAAAAGTGACTAGTTAAAATATTAAAACATTTTCCTAAAAGGAAAACTTATTTATGGTAAGAAATCCAGGGCAAATAAACCCCAACAAATCTCCCCCTTGGTCTGAATTTCTGACAAAATAAATTTGTCCACTTTCTTCACATAATCTTCAACAGTTTGCTTCTCCTTTCCATAATCTCCTCCATCAAATCTACGTCTCGACACAGAGAACCTCTCTGAAACAATTTCTCCAACAAAGATCTTCATTACTGTAAAAAAGGTTGCGGCTAGAACTACACCCGCCAAGATGAACACCCATCTCTAACATGGTTCCATCATTGAACCATGACTTTGATACCACTTGTTAGGACCGAAATAAGCAGGTGTAATACGGAAGCTAGCAAAACAAACCTCGAAAGACCACGAGTAATAAGACAAACGAGAAATAAACCAAAAGACACAGATTTAACGTGGTTCGGTCAATCGACCTACGTCCACAAAAGGAGATGAGCAATCCACTATAAATATGAGAGTACAAAATATAGAGAAAAACAACCTCAACCAATTCACTCGGAATACAAGGAGGTTCACACAAGTGAAAACGTATCAAGCTTGTGACCTACAAATTCTCTCTTTAACCAAAACTCTCAAAACCCTATGATTACATTGTGAATGCTAATTAAGTTAGAAGGAACAAACCTATATTCATAGAGTCCTAAACTCTTCCTACAAGAAAAGTGACTAGTTAAAATATTAAAACATTTTCCTAAAAGGAAAACTTATTTATGGTAAGAAATCCAGGGCAAATAAACCCCAACACATCAAACGTCAAGAATTGGATGACAAACACAATTCTTACTAGTTAATCTCATCAAACGTCAAGAATTGATGGCAGACACAATTCTTACTAGTTCTTCTCACGTTTTTTGTGCAGTTGAAGATTATCATACATGTCTAATAAAAACCAACGGAATGCAGAGCAAATAAAAGATCCCAAATTCACACTATAGCTCATTTGAACAAACAAACTTTGCACAATCAACTTACGTAGAAAAAAAAATATATATTATGCCAATTGATGTGTGGCATTCATGTATTGAATCGTTAAATTGACCACATTGAAAAGGTCCAAACCCACAACATTACCAAATAGAGCCCAAATGATTTGGCCCTATCATGCCTGCTTATCTCTATAAAAAGCCCACATAAGGGCAAAACACAACAAGCCTATATTTTATCATCAAACAAATATTTTTACAAAAAAAAATACTACGAAATTTGCAGGACAATAATATATGTGAATCGGTCTGTTTTATTAAAGCTAGGCTTGATAATTCAATTTGTGTATGCACGATTTTGATTAGTTTGAAAATGCCATGTCAAGCTTCATAAAAAAAAAAAGGTATTTGAAATTTGGGACTTAAATATTTTGCACCTTCAATCTTGTACATTTGAAGTCGCTTTTAAAATAATTAAACTTCTAGAAATTTATATATAACATGGGTCAGTCACGTATATTTGACTCCTCTCTTTAGAAATTAGGTTATGTAGTTAGATGAAAATAAATATTTTCTTTATGTGTGTACATTATATATTAACATTTCGATCTTGACTTTTTTGTGAATTTATTTTATATTATGATATTTTTATTGAAAATTTTGACTCCGCCACGACGGATTTGTACCAAGTTATAGTGGTGTGTTCAGTTGAGTTGTCAGGCATGCGTGAAGCGTCGCCTCATATATGTCATATGTGAGTACACTGTTTATGTTCGATATTAAGCTTTCTATTGTACTAATAATGGTACGGATGTTTTGTGTCATACTAAAGCCATAATCTTGTCAATGGCCTTGTAATCATAAATGATGATGATATGTAATGGTGTAAATGTGCGGATAAAAATTGAATTTGAACAGATTAAAATAGATTGAGTTAATAAATAAGCGGGTTCTTGGCTCGTCAAAAAATTAGTTGGGATGAAAAAGAGAATCATCATCTAACTCGCATGATTCTTATTAAGTTTTACATTGTTTTGTTTGTTTTGTTACAAGTTTTAGTACCTAATAAAACTATTATTTTTTATTTATTTATGATTATATATAAGTTATAACATAACAATTAAAAAAACTATCAATATAAGTTATATATTTGTCTAATTTTTAATAAATTTAAATAATAAATAAACTGATCAATAACAAACTCAAACTTAAATGAGTTAGACGAATTTATTTTCATAAGCTAATTTTATCATATCTAATTTACAGGGTAATTTCTATTATGGCAAATGATGATGATGTGGTATTGACTAGAGCATTCAAGACCCTCTTTTCTTTTTTGCACTTGTTTGTTTATTCTCAATTTATGTGACATCATTTAATTAGACGTAAAGTTTTAAAAATCTAGAACTGAAAACTTTTGAATTTTTATGTATAATAGATCTTAGATATTTGTGTGACTATAAATCGTTTCGTTAAATATAAAAGAAAATTCTAAATTTAAGTTATTTCTGATTTTTTTAAAATGGCAACATTTTTCATGATATAAAGTATAAACTATATAAAAAAGTGTCACATCAATTGAAACAGAAGATTATAAATGAAAATAAAATCTAGATTTTCTCATTTCACCATATGTGTAGAAAAAAAAGCTTAATTTAGTTAATATATTAGTCATGACAATTAATATTGAAGGATTAAAAAATAATGTGTAGTATGGAAAGACTCAAGCACGAGTTAAAGATAGATTTAGTTGTAGGATTTGCATGGGATATTACACCCTAATTTTATGTTCAAATCTTTGTTAGGATTTGCTAATTAAGATATGATCAGCTCCAAAATTCTAGGTCATGCTTTGCACATGCCATGCCTCTCTTTAATTTGTTTCTCAACAAGAGGGTGGGGTGGGGGGTAAAAAATGTACAATGACAAGAATTTTTTTGAAAACTATACATAATATGATGTAATATCTATGTATTGATGATGTTAAAAAAAATAAATTATATACATTGATAATTATGTATAAATACTCCCTTAGTTCATGACTTTTTAGTAATTTAGTTTGGACCTAGCACATCGTTTGAGAAATAACATTTTCTGTATACTAATTTATGTGGATAGCTTGAATTTCACGAGTTAAATATTTTAATTTTGACTGTGAATTCGAGTAAAAAAATATTTTAATTATTTGAAATTTGAAAGATTACATAAAAAGTATTATAAGTCATAATAATTGTAGAATATTTGAAAAATATATAAAAAATTATAATAAAAAAATGTATTCAAATTTCAAAATTTAAAAAATGTCACATTTATTGAGATCGAGTGAGTAATTGATGTTACGAGTGTTTTTCCATAATACCCACATTATTGATGTTTTGTCATAGTGGAAAATGATTTGGGGGGTAAGTGACGATTTTTAATTTTTTTGTCGGGGTAGGGGAAACTATATTTTTATTAAAAATCTACAAAGATAGAGTATTTTTTTTTACTCTTCATACCTAATATAGTTCGGCAAGTGAGGTTTGAAAAAAAAAAGATGTATGCAAATTTTATTGGCCTCTATTTTTGCGAGGTGGAGAGACAATTTTCGATAATACATTACAGCAAAAGAGACATTTATTGACAATAATTATTGTCGCAAAAATATTCAATGACAATTGAGTCAATATCATTACATCTAGAGTAGCTAAAATCTTTAGCGATATCCATACAGAGAACTGGCTCTATATATATATATATATATATATATATATATATTATTATTGCCGCTAAATAATTATCGCAAAATCTTTTATTTATCGTAGTGATACTCAAAACATATATCTTATAATAACAATATATCTAGTGTAGTTCCACAAATCAAATCCTAAAAAAAAAAATATGCGTAGACCTTACACCTACCTTTACAGAGTAAAGAGACTATTTCTGATATCCTCAAAAGTGTATATCTTATACTAAAAAAATTGAACAATATATTCTTGTTAACTTTAATGTTTGAGGGCACATATATATATATCTTTTTGACTAGGTCAAGATCCTCATGAAGCAGTGTATATATTTTGAAAAGAACCCCACATAAACAGAGAAAAACAACAAGATGTGTGCCTCTCTTTGTGTATCTTTATAGCCTGTCTCTCTGAATCCAAAACATTTTTTCATACAATTATTTGAATGATCTTATGATTATTGAGGGATCCAAGGCTTTCATCATAAGAGAGAGATGAGAATGATCAAAAGTTAACAAATTACTAATATAAAGTTAAAAAAAAAGAAAAAAAGCAAAGCAAAGATTCTACATATCATTCATTGTTTTGTTTGGCAGCAGATCCAAGAAGAGAGTTTTAATTGCTTACTTTCATGCACAAAAAATGTAGTATAAAATAGCAAAAGAAAGAAAGATAAAAGCTTTATTTTGATTGTGACTATATGTAAAAGAAGCAATTTCTCTATCTTTTCTCTTTAATTAAAGAAAAAGTCTGCAAAGGAGCATGCTGTGGAAACTTTGTCTCCATTACATTAATAAATCTTTTTTTTCCTCAAATATTTCAAAAATATTTTGGATTGGAATAATTGCATATTTGACCCTTCAATTATGGTTGAATATACTGATAGTTCCCTAAGTTTGTCAATATATTTCATTTAGACATGTACTCGAATAGTCGAATTACAGTACAAATAATTAAGCATTGGAACACATGATACAATGTTTTTATTAGACGTTTCTAGCTCAAATGTGTTATCAAGAGTCCATATATAAGTTAACTGTTTAAAATATATCAACTTATTATTATTATCTTTCGACAAGATTTGTGGTGCCTGGGCGAGATTACACATACCTCGATTAGTTCTATGAGTTACCTATCACCTTACACTAGCACAACTATTTAGTCGCAGAGCCAAATGTACTTAAGGCTTCGTCAGACAATTACATTGTGTAACTAGGTAAAAATAATTTTCTTATGTATACCTATTTATATATATATATATATATATTTATTGACACTCTTTTGTCTTCTTTGCGAATTTACTTCTTTATATTTTAACACTTTTTAATGAAAATTTTTGTTCCACCACTACAAATACTAAATAACTCTATCCACGAAGTTTGGACATGCGGTAAGAAATCACCTAGTGTTTGTCTCCGTTGAAAATTGAACATGAGACCTCATAATTTTCAACTCTGTTTATTCACTATTGAGTCACACCTTTTGAGTTTTACGTCACCTACTTTAATTATACACATTAACCTCAACAGTTCTGTGACTTTGGTGCGACCAAATAAAAGTTGAGTGTCCTTTATTTCCAAAAAAAAAAATCATATTATCTTCAAATATAGAGTAACATTACAAACTTTAACATCACATGAATATGATAACAAATTGGTTTAACTATTAATAACTCATTTACTATGGTAAAAAGGAAAAATCATAGAAGAATGATTTTGAGTACACATATCAACTAACCAAAGGTTAATTAATGAATTTAATCAGGTATTATAAGAATCAAAATAATTCTTTTCCAATATTTCAAGGACTAAAATTGGAAATTTACCTTTTGGATATATATATATTATGTCCCACTATCCCACCCACCTTATCCCACTTCCCATATATTCTTCCCTTTAAAACTAAAAAAAAAAAGTTTTTAAGTGTGGAAGCTTGTCTTGGTCTTTGGTAAGACTGTACTACTGGCAATATTGAAAGATAAAAGTTACATTGCCTTTCAAAAGTGTATACAAATTTTATACTATATGTATAAACCTTATGGCCATATTAATAAATTCCAAAAAAAAGGGGACAATTAGTGCCTATACCCTTTACTTTTTCTTCTCAATAGTAATCATTTCTTGATCATCTTGAGAAATTTATAATTGGTGGCTTGCCTTTAGAGCTACATATTTTTTTTTGTTAGTTCAATCATTGGTTAAAGAGAAACAAACATAATTATTAAAATACAGATCAGATTGTTAACAGAATTATAATTATAACTCATGAGGATTATATAGTATTATTTTGTCAATCATGATTTTATAATGTGTATTAACAATTCAATGGTGGATTTTGTGCAGCTAATTAATTAGGTGTATCTTTCTTTTGACAATTTTAGTACCTATAGTACAATGTGGCTTGGTGGTGGGTGGGCGGGGGGGTACTTCAAAATAAAATAAAAAATGATACATTTGTTTAATCCATTGTTATAAGCATGAGATTTTTAGTGTTTATCGGATTATGATGGAATGGATGTGAGATCTATTCACTCTTAATTTAAGATTTTGTTGAATACTCTTGAAAATGGAAAAACTCATATTAGACATATAGCGCTTTCAAATTTAGTGAATCTTACTCACAATAATAGTAAATTTTGGACTCTATATGCATAAAAGAGAGAAAAAAGCATGAGACTTCCATTCAACTCGAGCTGCGTTAGTTAGCGTCAGGAGTGAGTGGAATGGGTTAGATTACTCTACCCTTAACCTAAGCTTTCGCCGAGTCCTAAAAATGAAAATAACTTGCGTTAAAAAGAGCACTTTCAAATTTAGTGAGTCCTATGTATCACAAGGAATATTAATTAATTAAGTGTGTTCTTAAATTTTGGATACTATGAATGAAGGAGGGGGGTAAGGGAATGAATAAAATATCTCTATTTTTAATTTGAGATTTCCTATTTTCACCCTGAAAATAGAAGAGTTCTCGTTAATTAAGGAGCATGTTTGACTTTAGTGAATCTTATGTGACACGAATATGAACTAATCGAGTTAGTTAAGCTCCGAATACTCAATGCGTAAAAGGAAAAAAAAACATGAGACTTTCATTGATCAATTTATTATCAGAACAAAATTTAGTCAAAAAAAAAAACTACTGTTTAAAGATTGTAAAAGATTGTAAGTTTGAAATTTGTATTTTTTTTTCTAGTCAACAATAGTTAGCAACTTTTTTTTTAATATTATTTTTTATGGTTAGCAACTTATATTAGCATAGAATATGGAGGGGCATCAAGTTGCTGAGGCTCCTGAATCAAGAAACAAAAGGTCTCTCTATGTCGGACCATATTTTTGAATTTCACCTTTCAATTTTCAAACTCTTTTTTTTCTCCTTTTTAATGAATAAATTCAATTAATATAATATTGTCATCTTGAATTATTTTAAAGTTTATATTGTTTTCTCTAATTTCTTTAAAAAGAATACATAATTATGAATATAAAGGGACTATCGGAAGAAGGATCTCTACATCTCGACTCTAAAGGTAAAGATAAGGTCTTTACTAAAACAAAAATACTTGCTTTTAGCGATAATAAATATGTACATTAACAAAAAGTGTTAAATTTTTTACTGGCATTAGTTAATCATCATTGGATCCAATGTCATTGTAGGCTTTAGGGACACTTACAAAGAGTGTTAATTGATTCTAAAAAACATATTTAGCAGCAATATTTAAGTTATTATCGTTAATTGATTATCCCTAAAAATTGCTTTTGATATAATATTTACATACATCATTTTCATCCCCACTTATGAGACTATACTGAATATATATATTAATGTACTTAATAATGAAAATTTTAGAGTAATTGAAGTCATGACTGTGAATACGGAAAAATTATTAGTTAAAGGATTTCATAATGTACACAAAATTAAAAAGGACATATAAATTTACAGAATAGTTTTAGCTATTTTCTAACTGTAAGTACTCTCTCGCAACAAAATATGAGCTAGCAGGCATGTTGGTTTTGACTTCCAAGCAAGAATGATAAATAGGTGATGCATTATCTACATACGTTTTTTTCGTAGTAATAAAGTTATAGTTAATTTTAAAGGTTAGGAGGGTATAATAATTTCAATTTTTATAGAATATTATTATTGGGTAATTATTCATTATGGAAAGGAAACTTTTTACAAAATTTTCTCTTTAATTATTTTTGTCCCTCACTTTTATTATCACTTGAAGCTACGTACTCCGTTAGAATAATTGTCTCTTTTATATAATTATTAATTTGAATTAGTACTCAAGTTGTAGTTGATTGATTAATATAAAATTATATTTTTTACTTATTGAAAATTCTTCAACTAAATTATTGTTTTTTTTTTCAGACTTTTGGTTCATGGCCGGTGATTATTCTCTTTATATATCAATTTTTCGTAATAATAGTGCAATTTTCATTCTAGTGTATATGATATTATTTTCTTATTAGTCCGTTCTAAAATGACGGCGCAACTTGTTATTTAAAATTAATTTTATTCTTAATAAGAATTTTTTACAATTACACGATTATTATAAATATTTAATCCTTTATATTATTTAAAATATTGTGCTAAATTATATTACAAATCACATAAAATCAAACAAAGGAGGGGTATTCATGCATTTACAACCCAAAAGATAAAGTGGGCAAACAAGAGTAATTTACTCTAATCTTTGTGCATTATTAGAACAAATATTTTTTTTTCATTGCGACTCACTAAAATATTAATATTTATAAAATATGATTTTTCACTCATTTTTTAGAGGACCAATTCAATCAGAAATAGATTTTCACTTAAATATAAAAAAAATCTATTTTTTATGTATAAAACTATTACTACTATTTATTTATTTTTATTCAATTAAAATAGTGATTAATAATGGTAATAAATAAAATTTTCAAATAAGGAAGCTTAAATTTAGTTGTGAATAAGTAAATGTACCTATGCAATATCCTAGAAGATATGCTATTAACAAATTCTTTTTTGAAAATATTATTTTTCTTTATCATGAATAGATAATGATGTGTGACTTTTTTTGTCATCTATATATATGGTTCATTCCATATATATAATGGGAACAAAGCTCGAGGTTATATTATTTATAAAGTAATGTCAAATTGACATGGACTTCCACTAACTACAATACTATAATATTATTCTAAAAAGCTTATTAATCTTTTTATTGGACCTAAAAGTTTGGATCCACCGATAAAATTATGACAACTCATTGTATTCTCATTAGATGGATCAAATATGAAAGGATCAAAAGTTTGAAAAGATTTTTCAGAGCTGACTGATCAAGTCCTTATAATCTTTGATTAGACATAATATTGTTTGAAAAAATTAAAACATTTATGTGAAAAAAAGAAAAAGAAAACAATTTGTTGTCTCTTTGTTGTAAGGAATATAATAAACAAGGACCAGTTTCTTTCTAATTTGTCTCATGATGTAATGATCATCTCTTTTGTCCTTAGTGAAGACAAATTTACTAGTAAAAAAACAAAAACAAAATAATAACATGTTTATGTTCATATTGGCTCAAGTTATCAAAAAAGAATTTTTTTTCAATTAACTTGCCTTCATGAATGGTTATGATAGGCTACTCTATTGTTAACTAGAGATTTGAGGTATACGTGTCTACATATGATGTTGTCTTAATCCTAAATAGAATTGTAAATTTTGATTTAATCAAACTTTAAAGTGGGATATCTGACACAACGTGAGTTTATTTTAAGTTGGCAGACCTTTTATAATCATCTAGTATTCAAAATTTATTGACCTGATTAATTAATATTAGCATTGTGTACGATAGGATCCATAAAGAGGGAAACACTTTGTCCATTTCCATAGCTTGAACATGAGGGTTTGAAGAGCCATGTTGTCTAGCTACCTGAACTTTCACCTTATTGGTGAGGGTTCGATTCAACCCCCATGGTAATCTCATTCCATTTCACATTCCCCTAATAAAAAAAAATCAAAACTTCTGATTAAAGTTTAAAAAATATCATCCATCTTTAAGTTAAGCTAAGTATAGCAGAATAAAGTTGGAAAAAGAAGAAGGAAAAGGAATAAATTCAAAAAGCTATAACTAAACTGCAAAGAAAAGAAGCAGAATTTTATAGTCAGTGTACTTTTATCACTTCTTGACCAGTTCAACTGGTAAGGGATAATGCTAAGAAAAAAGTAAAATAAAGATGAGAAAAATGAAAAAGAAAAATCTCACTTGAAACTTGATTTTTTTTTTTTATAAAAAAAAAAGAAAAAAGGAAAAAAGAAAAAGGGGATTTTATTCCAACACTAAAAAACAAAAGGAGTTTCTAGTAAGTGAAAAAAAAAAGAACAGAGAAAGAGACCATTGGGGTAAGCAAGTGTGTTAATTTTATGTTTTTAAGAAAAAGAAGATCTTCTTCATGAAGAAACAAATTAATTCCCACATAATTAGGATTAGTGGTTATAATCTGAAAGTAAGTTTGTTGATGTCAAAGTTTATTACTTTTATGTTCAACTTTTGGATTTGTCCATTGATATATCAATTTTTTTATGTATATATACTAATTAACTAATTATATGATAATGTAGGGAATAAAATTTGATGGTAAGGCAATTCAACTTGATAACTCGATAAGTTGAATGAGAGTAATTTGGTGCAACCGCTGAACTATGTGAACTGATTACACATCTGGGATAATATTTGCTAACGTGGCTACGCAATGCAATGGAAGATAATAGTTCTCCATAATCGATATATATACAGTTATAACAATAACTAATTCAATGTACGTAAATTCACTAGTAGGGTCTGGGAGGATAGTATATGTACGCGGAACTTATCTTTACTTTTGTGCAAGGGAAAAGAGATTAAATATTTCTGATAGTCCATCGACTCATAAAAAAAAAGTTATTGATCCAGGATGACAAGAAAATATGTTAGTTAAATAGCAAGATACAAAGCAAATACATCGATCAATGAATAATTGATAAATATATAACTTTTAAAAATAGTCAAAAGTATTAATATATGCCCTCTTTTCCTTTGTATATTTTGAAGTTCTTTCCTCCATGAAAAAAGTCACTTTAATTTGGCATAGCCGCGCTCTTACGTTATGAATCACATACATAGATCTATTTTAAATTCCTATGCTTTAATTTACATCATTCAATAATGATCTACCTAGAGATAAAGATAGATAAAGATATATAATAGAAAAAAGGGGGAAAAACTATCTTTTGAATTATATTACAAGGCCTGGAAACAAAAAGGAATTGGTTAATTAATATGCTTAAGGATAGAGTAGATAACTCCTATGCTTGCAAGAAAAAAAAGGCTTGAAATGAAGAGTGTACATGTTCGATACGAAGAAAAATATTTTTTGGAAAATGTATTTTCAGGAACTTATTATTTATTTTCTTGCATTTGATATATAAATTTTAACTAGTATTATAAACATATTCACAAATTAGATAAAAACTATGGGAGGTGGGGTGTGGATAGTAGGAATGGGTGTGTCGAAGGGTGGGAAGGATGAACACGATCAATATGTCAGATGTGAAACTTAGCTAGCTATATTCACTTCTAAGAAAATAATTTTTCTTATTTTTAAGAAAAAAAAATCAAAACTTTCAACCGATCGAATATTGAAAAATATTTTCTTACATACCAAACACACATGAAAGTGAGGAAATTGGGAAGATGAAATCATATAGAAGAATATATATATATATTCCTTGGACGTGCATGGAATTGCTGGTCCTTAATTAGGTTTTCATTTTTGTCTCTTTTGCATGGCATCCTTAAAACTTTATACTCCATTTTATGACTCAGTGACTAATATTTGAAGAACTCTTGGAGTCGTTTTATTAAAATCTAGATTTCATAAATTTCAAATTCTCACTCTACCTTTACGACTATATTTCAATATGAATAATCAACTTCTTTTGTAATATTGCCTATTTATATATTCAGAAATGTTCGTAAGTATTATTATATACCATAACTCGCTTCCATTTTTAGTTGGATTTAATTTCTATACATCGAAAGTATAAATAATATTTTCATTATCAATATAGCTTAACTATTACTACTATATAGCATGTTGTATGATTTATTTTTCAACTAATTTCACTTCTTACGAACAATTATCCGTAGTTAATTTTTGTAATGTGAGTGAATGCTCGACTTTTTAGAGGTTGAACTAGGAGAAATCCAACAACCATTCCAATTGAATACCTGCATCAAGAGGAAAAGAAAGGAGGAGCCCGTTAACGGCTAAGCTCCGAAGGACTCGGATTAGTGATCCGAGTCCTTGAGACCATAGCTTAGCCCTATATAGCTATAGGCTACATATATAATAGGTAAAAAGAACAAATATACCTCTGAACTATCGTAAATGGTATGCAGATACCCCCGTCATACTTTTGAGACATTGGTGCCCCTGCCGTCCAAAAACTAGAGCATATATGCTCTTCACTCTAACGGACATACACGTGCCATGATCTTATAATCCACTGACCCGACATCTATTAAATATCGGATCGATGGATAAGATTGTGCCACGTATCCGTATTTAGTCTTCCGTTAAGTGAAGGGTATATATGTTCTAGTTTTTGGACGGCAGGGGCACCAATGTCCCAAAAATATGATGGAGGATATCTGCATACTATTTACGATAGATCTGGGGTATATTTGTCCTTTTTCCCTATATAATATTCTATTTCCACTGATTTTCATATTTAGAATAAAACTCATTGTTATTATAAAGAGCTTTTGTCAGTAAAGTAGATTCAGATCAAGAGAGAATTAACTTCTTGAGAATCCACTAGAGTCAGATCAGTAGGGGAGTTCATGGCAGGACTCTCTTAATAGAGAAAGAACCCTTATATAGAATTTTAATTTGTTCACAATTGAAATGAAGGAAGAGGAAAAAGTTACTAAAAGAGTAAATGACTTAAGAAAATTGTCGCAAAATGTGATATTGGAAATATATATGGAAAGCTAAAGTTGAGCATTAATATATAGTAGTATTACAAAAGATCAAAGAGGTGTTACATGTACATGAAATCCTACATTATCAAACTCTCCATTTAATCTAATTATAATCTAAGGGACCTATTTCTTCTTCAGTTAAATCTCATGTTTACCCCTCCCCAGTATTTTAACATCATATTGAAAATTAAAAACTTACACTAAAACTAAACAACTTAGGTAATTAACAACAATAACAGCAAACAAAAAAAGACAAAAACTAAAGTCATAACAACTTGAGTTCTTTTTTTTCTAACTTCTCACAAGACTTGAATCTTGAACATGACTTGTTTATCCACTGCTTCCCAAATTCCAACTAAATTTTCATCTCCATTTGCTAATTCCTCATGAGTTGCAACATTCAAATCCAATATACTTTCATCAACTCCAATATTTTCTTGATTTTTCTCCTTAGAATCTTGATTATCATCATCATTATCATCATCATCACATTTCTTTGAACTTAAGCTCTCAGAGTTGAAAATGATTATTGCATCTTTAAAAGACACTAAATCACCATCAGGAAGTGTTAACCTTCCTGTTTCTATTGATTTCTTGATACCCTTTAGTGAAAAGGTATCAACTTGATCAATATCTTCCATGACAAAAACTCTGTTTGGATTTTCTTGAATGGCATCAACAAATCTCTCAAGATAAGTCCTACCATGTTCATTTCTTGATCTTTTCTTGTTACTAATCACTTCTTGATTATTAAGATCAGTTGAATCGGATTTCGATGATGATGAAAAGCTACTGATTCCAATGGAAACAAAGTTATGATCTTCTTCTGATGATGAACCAAACGCGATTTTTGCTAATTCTCTTGAAATTTTCTCCTTTCCTTCAGAGTCACCACCTAAAAAGAACAGCCAAGATTCTTTCTTTTTGGACCTACATTCAAGAATTGTACTTACTATATCAGGAATGATGTCTTTTTGCCATGGTACTCTTTTCTCCAATGCCTTACAAAGGATTTTCATGTTGTCTGAATTGAAATCTTTGAATCTATCAATGTTCTCAATGTATCCACTTGCTTCACTTGACGAAGCAGAATTAGGACTTGAATTGGGATTTGACAAAAGCTCTGGCTTTGTACTACTAACGACTTCATTTTGATCAGATATGAAGAATTGATGTTCTTTTGGTGATTGATTTGGTTCAAAGATGACAGGCCAATTCAAAAGGCTTTTATGCAACTTGGTGGAACTTTTTATCATGTGGTCATTTGAAGAGGATATTGAATTAGAGGAACAAGGAGATGGTGATGAAGATAGTGGACTAATTAAGCCTTTTTCAAGAAAATGAGGTTGTTGTTGTTTATGAACAGAACTGCAAATTGAATTCCACTTCTTGCATAGATCTAACATCACTTCAGATTCCTGAAAAACAATTAAGTAGGATTAGTAAGTCGAAAAGTAATAACACAGGTTATCTGCTACAAAGATGTTATGAAAAGGAACTACAGTACTGTCAGTGTATATAAGTTAAGTAAGAGCACATGATTTCTCAGATGGGCACTCAACTAATAGTTACTATCTCGAAAAATCACTTTATTGGAATCGGAAAAAAATGTAAATTTCTGAGATAATAAGTATTAATTGAGCGATCATGCGAGAGACAAATCCAAGTGTATATTAGAGTACTACTTTCATGCATGCAAATTCAAGATTTGGATTAATAGAATAAAATAAGGACCTGTTGATTGTTTTCTTGTTTGTGCTCTTCCTTGTACTTTTGGAGCCATAAAGGCAAACTTGAGGTGGAATAAGTTGACTCAGTTTTAACTTGTATGCTTGTAACTGTTTTAGCTTCTTTGTTGAAATTGGCTAAACAATCAGCACAACAAGTTAGATTCTTCTCAACTCCACCTCTTCCAAGTGACCAGCTTGAACCATCCATTGCTGCCTTGTTCCTAAAGTGACTATGCAAATCACTACAAAAAAAAAACAAGAATATGTAAAGAAATTAAAGCTACAACAATAACATATACAGTGTAATACAATAACTGTACGGAGACCTTACCCCTACCTTGGTAGGTAGAGAGGTTGTTTCTAACAGACCCTCGACTCAAGGAAAAAGCATATCAAGAAAGAAATAACGGAAGTGAAGAAAATAAAAATAGGATCTTTATTTACCTTGCAAGATTGAGACTGAGACCCAAACTTCCAACAGGAATGGTAAGTGGATAAAGATCCCAAAGTGTCTGTAAAGAAGGATGTCCAGTTTTACACTTTGTGTAAGTTTGAAAACTTGCAATTCCAAGAAGCCATAGCCTACCATTTTCTCCCATTGCACTATTCAACAATCTACTAAGCTCCATTATCATGTGTTCAACAGGAGAATAGTAACTAATATTCCTTTGTTGTTCACCATATTTTGTCCAAAACTCAGACACCCACCTAAGATCACCTAAATACAAAACAACCCCTCTATTCATATAGTTCTTCACTAAAGTCCTAAGCTCTCTAAGTTTGACCTCAAACTCTTCTCTTGAAACATTTCTAAGTGTGAAAAGTGGTACACTTATGAATTGAACATGTTTCATGTCTCCTTGTACTTCACCTTTATCAAACTTATCTATAACTCCTCTAATAACCCCTTCACTTGTGGCTAAACACTCACCAATAACAACAATGTTTCTCCTTTTTTTGAAATTCATCATACTTTCCACAACACTCATAACATCATCATTCTTTACAACTTGATGTTGTCCTGTTTTACTAAGTGACAAATTTAGAACATGATGATGATGACTAGTTGATGATGTTATTTGTGTGTTGGTGTTGGTGTTTGTGTTTCCTAGTACTAATGGCTTTGTGCTAGTAATTATCTCCATACTAGAAACAACTTGTTCTACATTGTTTTTCACTTGTGTACTAGAAAAACCAGCTTCCCTCATGACTCTACTAATACTAGGATCATCAAGAATTGAGATCACTAGTTGTTCAATCTCAACTTTAAGAGCTAAGATTGGTTGTTGTTGATTTTCTATCGATCCACGACGTTGATGAGCTTGAGCCCTTTTGAATGCAGCAACTAAGGCATTAGAAAGTGAAGGGAGATGAGAATGAGGACCTAAAATTGGACTTGAAACAGAGGTGGGAAGTCTATTAAGTGCAACATTGAAACAAAGTTCAAGTGCTTTACATTGAAGTGGATGTGTATGGGATTGAAGACAAGCTCTTTTAAGAAGACCACTAGAAGATGAAAGCATAGCACTTGCTACATGGAGAGGAGTAACTTGTGCATGACCTCTTCTTCTAGCTAAGTTCACAGCTTGTTTAACTATGCTTGAAGATTCAGAAGTTAATGCTTGTTGGAAAGTATAACCGCCCGTCCTCATGTTAGACGTCGATTAATTTATGATGAATCCTCACAATACAGAAAAACCGTTATAAGGTGTTATAAGTTGGAAGAAAACTAAATTTTCATTTAGTGGATAGTGTAACAAGTTGTGTGTGTGTTTTTTGGTTATGTAGTGAAGGGAATTAATAGGAGTTAGAAAGAAGTGAGGGGGAGTTTGTTCTTTTCTTGTAGTTGTTGGTTTAGTATGAGAAAGTGGAAAGCATGTGAGGTAAAGCTAAAATTGTCTCTCTCTTTTCTTTCTTTTTGGCTCTCATATAAAGGGATAAAGGCAAGATGGATATTTAGAAGTTGGACTAAGCTAGTTAGCTTTTCTAGAAAGAATTAACTAAGAATGGTTCAAATAAATTTAGGCAATACTAAGCTCTTTTTTTTTTATTTATGAAAAAAAAAACAAAATATGTGGGCTTTATCTTTCACAGATTTGTATAAAGGGTAATTTTTATTTTTAGACTAGAAGAGGTACTTTTGCTTGGTTACAAAATCAACATATTTGAGGGGAGAAAAATATAAAAGTGACCCTTATGTTTGGAGGTAAGTTCAAAGTGGTCCTTTAAGTATATTTTGAGTAGTTTAAGTTCTTTAAGTTTGGCAAAAGTGAGCATTTTGTTCTTAAGTTAAATATTTAAAAATTCGGGTGGTTAGATTTAACGAGAATTGTGAAAATAAAAAAGGGTTTGATATGAACTCACATTTGAATTTATTTTGTAGTTTTTAACTACTGTTAGTCTATTTTTAGAGTCTAATATAGCTTTTTGAGGTGTATTGTCTGATGTAGTCTCTCCGTCAATGAAATGAGTTAAAAATTACGATAAATTATGATACAAATCCTAGCAAAAAAACAAAAATTACTAATTGATTTCTCCGCATCAGCTCAAACTCTAGGTATAATTTTGGCATAATACGTAAATATGATCATTAACTTGACGTCAACTGATAACTATAACCTTTAATTTTTTTTGTGCACAAGTAGACACTTAAATTTATATAAAATTGAACAAATAGACATATTTGTCTTACATGACATCCTACATGGCAATTTTGTGTCCTACGTGACATCTTATGTGTATTATGTCAAAGTAGAACATGCATGTCTACTTGCTCAATTTTGTATAAATTTAAATGTCTACTTATGTACACTCAAAATTAAAGAACATAGATGTTAGCTAAAAACAAGTTAAAGAACATACAAATTTATGTATTATGCCTATAAACTTTTTACACCTAGACTAAAGTAAGGCAATAAGTATTGATCACATAAATAACTAAAGTGCGTACAAACTAATCCAGATATCATTATTTTTTTATGAAATAAACACAAGTTGTTATGAGTATAGAAAATAGAGTGATGAGTATGATATGAGTAGTAGTTTAATTTTATGAATGAGAAGTTTGGTAAAAAAAAAAGAGAAAAGGTGATAATGAGGACTGACTGTCGGTTTGAAAGAATTGGGAAGTGTGTTTTTTTGTGGTTGAAGCTTCAATAATCTTCTTTCTCTTTAACACTCAAAAAGAGTAAGGAATAAAGCTTTCTTTGGATCATTACTACCTAAAAAGTATTCTTTAAAAAGATGATGATTGGGATTTTATTCCACCATTTATAATATGAAATTTAGTTTAGATCATCATTTTCTTTTGTTGTTAAAAGAAGATCATTATTTGATTGATCGAGTTCTTCAAAAATATTGTTATTGTTTGTTGATGTTTTTGAAAAGTTTGAGTAACATAGCATTTCAGATATAGTGACTTTTCTTCTATAATATTATAATTTTTTTAGTATATATTTTTTTTATAACTATGGTATCTAGGTTAGTGTGCGCACATTTTGGCTAATATTTTGAGGTGCTTGCTATCTCACACCGACACAAGTATCAGATAACTTTGTTAATTCATCAAATCATGAATAAATAGAAGATTGTATACTCTCTCTGTCTTGATTTGATGGTATTCGATTGGGCATGCAGTAAAGAATGAAAGAAAAACTTCTAAATTTATGATCTAAAACAAGTTATATATATGTGTGATCGTTAATAATCTTACTAAAAATAAAATAGAAAATTTGAAGTTAAATCATTACTAAATATAAAAATATATTACTTTTTTCGAATGGATCAAAAAGATTTAAAAAATGTCAAATATATTGAGACAAGGGAATTTTTTTTTTTGCTTCGCCCGAAATTTCATGATTCTCAATAATTTTATTAACTACAATTTTTTGGTTATATATCAGTATAACATTTTGTAATTATGTATTTAATGGTTGTTAATTTATTTTTTTGGAAAAATTACTTAACTACACAATTTTTTTTACCATATTCTCTAAAATATCCTACCATTTGAAAATATTACAAAAATCCTTATTTTCCTCACCTTCTCTTCTATTCTCGGATTCATCACTTTTCTTCTTCTTCACTCTTCATGTGTAACTTCCCCAATTTTATGCCTAAAATCACGACATGTATCAGCGATTTCCTCCAACTCACCATTTTTGAATTACAACCGTATTATTCCAGTTTTCTTCATCGACTTCAAGTTCTTAAAAAGGTAGAAAGATTTCTTCATCATTTTTTTTTGCTTTTAGTAGATCAGATTTCGAATTATTTTTTTCAATTTTTTGTTCTCCTTCCTAAAATTCTGATACATATGGATCCTAGTCCATAGTTTGGTATTGACCTTCAAAAAAATAGAGGGGGAGGGGGAGGGGGGGGGGTCGATGCTTTTACTATACAATCCTCTTTACCCAAGGCTCAGACACATTACAACTTTGTTTGTATACAATGTATCTGATACAAAAGTTAGTGTTGATACATAACTCCAATTATTTCAAATCTAAATCAGTATGAATCTTATTTGATACATCACTATGTCAGCTTTCATTATATTTTAGTACCCGATACATATAGTGCCCACTGTTATATACCATATGCATTACTAAAAACTCCTAATACAAAGTTGACACAATACATATGATTATGTATGCATCAGATTTGCACTAGATATGTTTAAGTGTGTTCAATCATGTATCAGAATTATCTTCTATGATGTATCTAATGTTTGTTTTTTCCTCGACTCATATTTTTTACCGATACATATAATACCCACTGAAATGTATTGAATACATAACTAAATGTACCTAATACAAAGGTGACACACTACATATGGTTATGTATCAAAATTCATGTATCAGTTTTGTATTAAGTGTCTTTAGATATGTTTAGTCATGTATCAAAATTATCTTTTACGATGTATCTGATGTCTAGTTTTTTCCTCAATTCATCAATTTCTAATTTAGTAGCAATTATTGATTTCATATTCACAAATGAAATATTTTCTCTTATATCACTTTTGTATCGTTCATACCTTACTTCAGATT
>JAJOOS010022486.1:0-16270 GCA_029582725.1 Solanum chiquidenum | reverse complement strand
TTATGTTCCTAGGTTTAAACTGATTAAAATCTCATGATTTAGGGTCTAAACGACGTATCTTAGGGGTTAAACGAAATAGGAAAAGACCAAAAAAACCCTGAATTAACTGCTGTCGGACCAATCGACGGATTGGACCTACGGTCCGTCGATCAATCGAAGGTCCGTCGATTGGGTCCGTCGATCGAATCTGCCCGAAGGGCTTCACTAAAACGAGCATAACTTTTTACTCGGAGGTCGGAATTAAGCAAACTCGGCGGCGTTGGAAAGATAATTAAATTATATATCATACTATAGGTAGTGGGACACACAATTCATTTTGTACTAAAAGTTATGACCATCTGAAGTTGACCCATCAATAATTTTCAGCTAACTTGCTGTTGACTCTCATCTACGGTCAGACCTACGGACCGTGGATCGAATGACGGTCCGTACTGGTCGACTGTAGTTTGTGTCAGAGGTTGGGCATGGGAGGTCTCGATCCACAGACACAGACCACGGACCGTGGTCTGATCTACGGACCGTGGTCTGATCTACGGACCGTAGGTCTGTCCGTGGGTTGAGACTTAGCCAATTTCTGAGCTGGATCTGGGAGGGGCTGCAGTGGTAAACCACGGACCACCAGCACGGTCCGTGGATGGCGACCGTAAGTTGCACCTGCAACTTCTCAAAATCTGCATTTTTGGTCTGTTTCAGATACGGGGTGTTACACCTCTCCTTCCCCATATGGAATTGTTGCAACTGTTCATTCTTTAATTTCACACTCATTTCATTTTCTTCAAAGGATTGATGGTTGCTTCCAAGCCCACCTCCTAGTCGACATTTCTTGGTCACTTCATTTTCCACTAAGTTATTACTTTGGGACCTTAGAGTACGATATCGGTTGTTTCCCTTTTGGATCTTAACACCCAAAATATTTGTTTGTACAAATGATCTAGGATTTTATTCAGAGTTTTCCTAGGTTGGTAAGGCAAAATGATCAGGCCGCTTAATCTCATTGAGTGTTCTACCTCAGGCCATCGACAACATACCCTATACTGAAAGAATTTCGCGAAAAATCAGCTATATACGATCTTGGTTAGCCTATCACCCCTAGACACAAAGGCATTCTCATATTTTCCCATATACGTGGATTCGATCGTCCAAGGCCTGTTAGAGCTCTCTAAAAGGTACACACTTATTTTATCGCATTGGTATGATTATTAGGCTCTATTCTTAGAAGAATGATTTATTTGGATCAACTAGCTTTCTTCATATAAAAAATTAAGAATCAATGGAATGCATGTTTATCAATGAACATCCACATGGGTTACCACTACTAGAAAACACATTTGCATTCCTGAATATGAGGCTACTACTCGATGAGATTAGCCTACGAAAGATTTCAAGTTCAGACTATAATGACTGAAATCCTCACTTACTCAATAAATTGAGTTGATAGAGCTTTCAAAAGAAAAAAGGGAGTGAATGGGGTTTATGGATCATCAACACACCAGCTAAGAAAAAGTATGTAAGAAATACGTCTTTGAATTCTCATATCTTAAGCACGAGAGATTTCTTCTGTTTCATCAATTTTGTTTGAATCTCACCTTTCTTTTGAAAAGAGGGAAGGAGAAGGATCTTCTTTAGGGGATCCCTCTTGCTCCAGTTCCCTTCATCTCAAAAGCCCTTTCTTATTTCTGCATCACTTTCTTCCTCACTTATGTCACGATATAAAAGATAACTTTTGATAGACGGAAAACACCAAGTGGTCTAACCTAATCCCCAAGACGGACCCCAATCAAAAGACGCTAGACGGAGTAAAAACAAGTTAGATAAATAACTTAAAAATAATGCAAATTACAAAGCCATATATCTTGGCACTTTCATAATGTCATTGTCATATTTACATTATTAGACTTTTTTTTATCACAACCGACGCTCATTAGTTTTATTTATAAATAGAAGTAAAAGAACACTACAAAAAGAGAAGATTGTTCACATTTACTCCCTTGGCCAATCCTAACAGCTAATTTACAACCCAACTTCTCCTCTCACACACACACAAAACAAAGCAAAACAAAACAAAAAAAACACATTATATATCTGCAGAACAAAGAAGACAATTTTGTTCAAATCAATGGCTGAAATAGAGAAGTCTGATGAAGAGATGCCTAGAGTTATAAATTTTATGGCTTCTGTTCTTGAAAGAGTGGCGGAAACAAATGATCTCAACAGTGCACAAAAAATTTCGATATTTAATGGACTTACTAGGCCTACAATTTCTGTTCAAAGTTACTTGGAGAGGATATTCAAATATGCAAATTGTAGCCCTTCTTGTTTCATCGTGGCGTATATTTATCTTGATCGATTCTCTCAAATGCAGCCATTGTTGCCAATCAATTCTTTCAATGTTCATCGCTTACTCATCACGAGTGTCTTGGTTTCTGCTAAATTCATGGATGATATGTGAGTTCTTTCACTTCGCTTTGTTTTCAAATTTCTTATATAATATAAATTGTACATACATTTAACATCAATCTTAAACATAATATGATAGATTTATGATTTTAGCTAAGTTTTAGCAATCACATTATTGTACATATATATATGCGCACAAAACATAGAACAGAGCTAATAGGAAAAAAAATCAGATTTTTGCTTCACAACTTTCTATACTTGAAACAAATTACTGAAAAAATTTCATTTTACTATTTTTTAAGATCATGATTTTTTTTTTTTTTTTTTTTTTTAAGTATGTGGCCAATAAGACATTATCGTCAAATAAATCGAAACGATTGGAGTAATTGTTTACTTGTAATGTGAGTAGTATAACAGGTCATTTGCCAGATAGTATGATGACTATAATGATTTGATTTTTAGAAAATAGATACTTTAGAAAGAACTTACTTAATTATAATGACTTGATTTTGGTTGTAAATACGTTATTTCAGGATTACTTTCTAAGATAACTTATCACATCATGTATTAAGGGAAAACTTAGATTGGATAAGTTATTCCAATCTTGACAATCAAACAATACATCAAAATTTTATTTCTAGATTAATTTTTATCTCTGAACTATTTATTTCTATCTCTCACACCACACCACATAGACAGATAGATTCTTGCTGTTAGTTTCTGGAAAAACCTTTTACATCTACAAAATTACTAGTACAAATTAGTGAAAGTATGATTTTTGTAATTATTTTGGACTTGTAAAAAATCATAAAAACCATTGCCTTGAAATTCGTGCTGCACAGTATGAAAGCTTTTGTGAAAGAGTAATTTGTAAGCATCATGTATCCTGACTTTGACATAATTGGTTAACTTACTAATTCATCCAATTTCGTTGACCTTACATCATTAATTCCTTAAACAAATTAGTAGTGTCTAACATAAGGAATTATCTTATTTACCTATACTAATAGAATGTTACTTAATTGCTTTGTTTTTTTAAATAAAAACTAATTCCATTTATCATCTTTAAAGGGCACCTAAATATGTGAAAGGCCAAAAATTACTAGGTAATATCCTCTCATCTGCTTAAATTTTGATAGACATATATATCTTTAATAGATAAAGTTATTTTTCGTATCTATACTAATAAAACATAATAAATATTTGGTTAAATAATCGAGAAGCACGCGAACTGATTGGCTAAGGTGCATTTAAATACCAAGTTGCCGACGCCGTCCTGAAGCAACAGCGGTGTCAAATAAGAACATGTGAAATGTCCATGTTTCAAATCCAGACAAAATCACCTAAGATGTGATGTGCTGTCTTTTGTCTGATGATCCTTCCAACGTTTTTGTGTGGCTATAAATCAATTCATTAGGGGTGAAGAAGAAATTTTAAAATTAGATTGCTTTCAATTATAGAAAAACATATTTTTTAAATAGACTAATAAAAAAAAGTCTCTATCACATAAATTAAGAGAGAGAAAATATTGAAGTGGTGTACTTAAGTTATTAATTAAGTTGGACTCTATAGTAATGATTTATGTAAAATTTATTAGTATTGTTATAGTTAAATATTAATTTATAATGATATATAGGTCCCCTTTCTAGTTTAAATTTGCCTCTAATTATGAAATGCAAGCTAATTAAGTTTTTGTGTGGCTAAGAATCATTTCATTAAGGGTGAAAAAGAAGTAAAATGTTGCTTGCTTATACTAATAACATTAATTTTAATGTCAAAATGATGAAATAAATGTGATCTCTATATATATCTAATATAAATGAAATCTATCCTGATTGAATTCTAAGAATAAAATAATTTATCCTATAAAGTAATTTTCCCCCCTTTAATGCGCCTATAATCTATATTCTATATTAATAGGTTTAGTGCTTTGTGAATACTACATAATTATAAAAAAAAATTATATAAAAAAAAAAACTGTAACGCAACTATGCTAGCTCTGTAGCTTTGACATTTTCCTTTTTTCGTCGGTTGATCCTTCTATTTTTGGTTTTTTTTTTTAAAAAAAAAAAAAAGATTTTGGTAATTAGTGGAATATCCAATTGTAGATCTGAAATCTTGATTTTTAGAAAGGCATTATTAGCTGTCATTCAACTCTTTGCTATTGTCACTAATTAAATTACAATTAATTTGCTTTTTTAGTAGCTTTCAACTTAATTCCTTGATGTGAAGTTTATAATCAGTGATCCTCCACTACAGGCCCCACCATCCCCAAGAAAATTCTAATTAAGACGATTTAACATGACATTATTATACTTAAAGATATTAAACAATCTATCTGTCATAGTTATCTTAACATAATTATGATTTTAAGTATTATGACATTTTTACCTAAAAAGTTGAATTAGCTCGAAGGTTGTTTAATCAGATATTCACATGTATATTGAAATTTCTCATTTATTTGGTAACACAATAAGCATAAAGTTTGGGAAAGTAAATATTTCAATCATATTTTTTATCTCTTACTTTGTGTCGAGTATCCAATTTGAAATTCGACTAATCTGGATCCACGTCGAGAGATTTCAACCTTAGGAGTTAAACTAATGCTCCCTATGCATAAATGACTTTGTTCCCCGGATTCAAATCTAAGACATCTGATTAAAAATGTATAAAAGGTTACTTACCATAACGTTTGGATTTTCACGATAAATATTTCAATTGTTATGAATTAATTGTGCGCATTGTCTTGAAAGTTGAAAAATATTTTGGTTTTGGCAGATTTTACAACAATGGTTACTATGGGAAAGTAGGAGGAATAAGCACAAGAGAGATGAACTTGCTAGAAGTGGACTTCTTATTTGGATTAGGGTTTCAATTAAACGTGACTCCCACAACGTTCCACACCTATTGCTCCTATCTCCACACTGAGATGTTGATGCTTGAAATCCCAATGCCTCTCAAAATTGTCAACCAACAATGTTGGGTTAATGACGATGAATCCTCCACTCATGAGCTAGACGTTTCACAAATAATACAAAAATTATTGGACTAAATTTTGTCACTAGCTAGGTCAAGATTCTATACTACTCTTTGGCCGGCTTTATCAAGTTGTAAACAAGAATTAATGTTGCAACTTTGTGGATTCTTCATGTTCCATTTTTGAACGTTTTCTTAATGAGTAATTTCCTCAATTAATTTGAGATTTTGGGTAAATAATCTTTTTATTAGTCATTAGAATAATTGAGTTAGTAACTTCAAATATCATGAGACATGTAACATACTCTTGACATTGAAATCTACGACTTTTTAGACGCTATACAAACGGACACTTTTTAGGTCCATGTTGTGTTTTAAACCGTAAAGGGAGGGTCCCTTTTGATCTATGCTTCACCTAATTATCTATCACGACTCAGACCGTCGTGATTGGTACCCACACTAACCCTCCGGTGGGAGAACCATTACTACAACCCAAACTAACAAATTTTATAAAAACTAAGGCATTTAAAGATACGGAAATAAGTTTAAATGACAATAAAAATGGAGTCTCCATAAACTCCAAGGGTTCAACTAAAACAACGAACCATAACTTATGGAATTTTTTTTTGTAAAATTTCCATTTTACTCCTTCTGATAGTTGCCTCGGGTCATTTCTAGATCAGTCGGTGAAGTTGGTTTAAAATTTTGAACTATTCGATAACTACGATTAGTTAATTGGCGAATATTTATAAAATAATTAATTTATTTAGTTGGTAGTTAATGGGTTAAACCCTTTAATTAGCGAATATTTAATTTATTGTAAAAAAAATAGGAATCCCATAGTGTAAGGAGCAAATTACATTCTATTCCTACTCTTTTTTAAAAATCCCCTAAAATTGTTGTCATCCGCATACATCTCATTCTTCCGGATACATCACATTTGATACACTATACAACTAGTTTGTTGAGATTAAAAAGGAAATTAAATATAAAATTAAATGTCAGTTCCCCAAATAATGCAAATCAAATTGATGTCAATCTCTCACAAATAACAGCTCCAAAACAATTCAAATTTTCTTCTCTCAAATCTCTCCCAAATCGTAATAGATTTTAAAAAAAGTCGACAATTTTATATATCATATAAAAAAACATATACACTGATATTTATAAAATTGTGTTGCAGATACTTAACAACATGTGATACATAACTATGTATATACATAGCAAAGTTATGTGTCATATACATTACTATGAATATGATACAAACTGATTTTGTTATAAAACATTAGTGTTTATGTATCAGCAGTAACATTTGGTAGTGTCTACAGATACATAGCCTTCTACTAGTTGAATAAGGCAGGGTGTATGTATCGGTAGTAAAAGAATAGTTGTGTATCCAATACATAACTATGAACATGATACATACTAATTTGAGTTTCAATAAATTAGAGTTATGTATTAAAACTAATATTTGAAAACGATATATTGTACATGATAAAATTGTAATATATCATAAAGGTGAATCGGTCGAATTATACATTAATTTAAGAATCAAAATCAACTAGATACATTAAAATATCTGTTGAAAGTAACAAAAAAAAAAATCAACAATTTGATTTGCTAAAGGGAAAAAAAGAAAATGATGAAGAAATCTTTCCACACTTTCTCCTTTGTTCTGTATCAACGCTTGTAGTTTGTTTTCACTTTCAATAATGGTGTTACCTATGGATCTCGACCCAAAGCCCTTCCCGGAGCCACCAACAACTCTTGATAAAATTGTAATGTGTGTGTATATATCTATTGATTTAGTATTAATTTATCGAAATTATCATCCTTAATGATACCAATACAGTTTATGATACTTATTTAGTATCAATTAAGCGAAATTAATTAGGGTATATAGTGTAATTATATAATGTGATATGAATCTAAAGAAATATATATTTGTAATTATTTTGCTTTTATGAGATATTTACTTAGTTTCTCCTTCAGATTATGTTTAAAGCTAAATAATGGGGAAAATATGAATGTGAAGAGTGTGCAATCTTCATGGGTTAATGCTTCTATAGAAACAATAGAAAGACAATGCGTAATTCATGAACAAATAAATGCATGTACTTTGAACAATCTCATGATGTAACTTGTATACCATATGTATATCACATATATATTATGTGTATATAATACGGATGCAGATGACATACCCAGAGCATATACAAGATATACACATAACAATCAATGATAGACACATATCCTTTGGCGCATCACCACTAGTTAGTAGTTCTATCATAACAATACAAACATCGTTTCAATTTTATTTTTTTTATATTACTGCATAACCAAGTCAAACCATTGCACAACCATTCAAAAATTACTCTTTTTGTCCGTTGAGATAACAATTCTATTAAAATTGATTTATATTTTATATTTTTACCTAGTTTAACCCACTTTATATATGATTTAAGCATGTTTTCTCATTCTTTAGCCCAACCTTTAAATAATAATGATGATTGGTCAAAATTTCACAAACTTTCTACAGGTACACGAATAGGCGTTACAAACTCAAAATTTATATTTACACGATGAGTAACACCAAAATCAATTGCATATTTATACTTATACATATCTAAAAGTCAAAAACACAAGTTAATTATAAAAATTTTAAATTCAAGTTTGTTAGTTTGTTGGATCAGGTGATCTTTCCATCGATTGAAAATTAGAGTTTAATTGAAACTTAAATTTGAAGTGACTGAAAATAGATTTGAGTTAAATCTTAAATTTGAATTTTTCGAATTTGTTAGTTGTTTGAATTGAGTGTTATTCCAATCTAATGGAAACATCAAGAGAAGATCAAAACTTAAATCTGAAGTGATTTGGAGTAGATTTGAGATAAATTTCAAACGAGCTCAAGGAAGAAGACGGAGTCAAATTTTGTATAATAATGCATAATTCTGCTTAATGGTATATATAGATACTATCAGAAAAGTGTGAATTACATAGAAATTTTCTTGGGGATTAGTATGAAAATCTGTAGGAAACTTATTTTCCTGCAAATTTTCATACTAATCCCCAGGAAAATCTCCATGTAATTCACACTTTTTTTTGTAGTAGATATATAAACACATCTAATACATTGTAATACATCTATATACCTAATGTATTTATATATATACAAGTGAACGTATGTCATTGCATTAAGGTGTGTAAGCGTCTCTAACTTGTTCAAATCAATCTAAGTCTCCAATAAATAACTCAAATTTTGTGAATAATCTTCTTATATTTTGTGCAAAATCTAAATATATTTAAATTTTGTGATCTAAATTACTACTATTTTTTTGACTATAAATTACTTTATTTAGGATAAAAGAAAAATTTTAAAGTTAAATTGGTTTTCTTTATAGAAAAATAGCATTCCTTTTACACCCACTAAAAAAATATACAACATAAGTTTAGCATTAAATTCTAAAAATTCATTATATCGACTACTGCTATTTGCACACAATTCCAAACAATTTCACAAACGACTCCTCTATAATAGAAGCTTGAAATTTTATCCCTCCATTCTCCTTCTGGACATAACACATGTCTATTATTTTGAAATTATTTTATTTATTTTTATTGTCATTTTTAATATATTAAAAAATATTTACAAATTTTATATTTTACCTTTAATGTTAATTATTTCTTCTCCAAATTACATTTATCAACTAACCACGCAACTTGCGGGCACATATACTAGTTATTTCTTAAAAGGAGAGTAAAGTATAAAGTAGACAAGTAAAAGCGAACGGAGAGAGAAATATACTACTTCATTCATTTTAATTAATTTGTTTGTTTTATTTTCTTTTTAGTCCCTTTAAAAAAGAACATCTTTCCGTTTTTTGCAACTCTTTAATTTCAATTTTTCATGAGATATATTTGGGATAACGAAATTCAAAAGTCTTCTTTACTTTCTTAAAATAGAAGATATTTTAACATATTTTACATATATTTAGTTTAACACTACGAGATTCAAAACATCGCTAGTGTATGACCACAAAATTTCAAATATTTTTGACAAGTCATTTTTTTGGTAAAGTTTCACCACGTGTTTGGCCATAGACTTTGGGAGAAATATTTAACTTTAGAAAAAAATGAGTTATACCAAAAAGTTCTAAAAATTATTAAAAATACTCATAAGTTTATGTTATCGTTTCATAATGAAAATGTTTGTGAAAGCTATGACAATGAACATAATTAATATGAATTTGAAAAAAGAGAAAGAAAACAAAAGAAAATATTGTTGATTCGTATACGAAAAGCTACTATTACTACTTGTAATTGGAAGTGACTATGGATAGGAAGCTCGGATAAAATTTGTATAAAATATGTATATATTGGATTAAATTTTGTACAACAAACTAGGAATGAAATTTAGTCTAAAATTATAAATGATGTGCGTTTTTATAAAATATAAAAGTTTGAAGTAATTTTTAGGTTTTTAAAAATTCTCAAATACTAAAAAGTAGGCCCAAATTCTAGTTTTTCCTAGAACTTGGAAACTTGGGATGTTTGCCAAATATATTTGTAAAGTAATGACAAATTATATGGCCAAACACTACTCCCTCCATTCACTTTTATTTGTCATATTTTTTTATTGGGGAACTTCACATATAGCCACTCAAAAATAGCCCAATTACTCTTCATAGCTATATTTTGATAATTACAATTCATAGTTATATGTTATATGGAGGAGAGAGGCGAGCGAGAGTGGGAGAGAGAGGAGAGAGGAGAGAGGCGAGAGAGAGGGGGTAAAGAGTGAGAAAAAGATGAATTGTATATGTATATAGGTTAGATAATTGTATATTATACATACGTATTTGTATATATGGCGAGCGAGATTGGGAGAGGGAGGAGAGAGGCGAGCGAGATTGGAAGAGGGAGGAGAGAGGCGAGCGAGATTGGGAGAGGGAGGAGAGAGGCGAGCGGGATTGGGAGAGAGAGGAGAGAGGCGAGCGAGAGAGGGCAGAGAGTGGGAGAGAGGTGAATTGTATATGTATATAAGTTAGATAATTGTATATTATACATATACATTTGTATATATGGAAAGCGAGATTAGGAGAGGAAGGAGAGAGGCGAGCGAGATTGTGAGAGGGAGGAGAGAGGCGAGCGAGAGAGGGCAGAGAGTGGGAGAGAGGTGAATTGTATATGTATATAGGTTAGATAATTGTATATTATACATATGTATTTGTATATTCTAGCGAATTATACATATACAAATGTGGCTAATTATACAAACTCGAAGTCAGCCCGCGTAATTAATGTATAATGTTAGTCGTGAGTGGTAATTATAGCAAACTATAGCTATGATGAGTAATTAAGTAGTATAAGTTTGCTTAACCGCGTAATTTTCCCTTTTTTTATAGTCAAACTATAAAAACTTTGATAAATATTTTATGATGTATTTTTCACCATCTGCAAAAAATTGCAATTTATAGTACTTTTCGTATATTTTTTGAATATCTAAATTTTTTGTTTAAAATATCAAATTAATATAATCTAATTTAACTTTGAAAATTAGTCAAATTGACTTTCGAAAAACGCAACATTACAATTAAGGATGGACGGAGGGAATATTTTTCAATTCTTTCCCAAGTTTTTCCCCAACTATATTTGTGGTCAAACGGACCCTTCTTTACCTTCTTAAATTTTATGTGAAGTTAAAACCAAATATTTATAAAGAAAGTATTAAATATAGTATTCTTTCTATTTTAATTTGTTTATCTTGCTTCACTTTTTATTTTTTAAAAACGTCACTTTTTATATTTCATTTGAACTCTTTACACCTAATATCATACTACTAAATATTGATTTGGGCCCTCAAAAATTTGAGACCCAATTTTTTAAGGAAAAATTGTATGAAATAATAAACTATTAATTCAAATTAAATTTTATAGCCATAGTTTATTTTAATTGTAATTCACAGCAAACATCTCTTTTTTTTTTATATCTGATTTGGTATACAATTAGCCATTTTCGATATACAATTAGTCATTTTATACATTTCGGTATAAAATATATAAAATGCTTTTGTGTTTGTATAAAGCGAGAGAAAAGTGTATATACAAATATGAATACATATATTTTCGTCCTATACACTTATAATTATACAAATACAGATCTTATTATACAAATTACAATGTATAAATGAATTTATACAAAACTAAACAATTCATATAAAATTGGATGTTTGTAGCGAATTATACAAATCAAAAGATCCATAGCAAACATAAAATTTGTTATGAAGCGCAATTATGCAAACTATAGCTATAACATACAAATATGATTTTTATGTTTGCTATATGTGAAAGTTGCTCATTTTTTAATAGTTTAATTTAAACAATATTTCGTAGGAAATTTTAAAAAGTACAAAAACAACTGAAGAAAGAAAAACATTGTCTACTTTTCAACAATATAAAATATTTAAAACTTTAAATTTAATTATTTAAATTATCATATTAGTAAATACATTTCTTACAACAACATCAAAGGTAATATATTATAAATACATGCTTAACATCTTGTATTTATTCAATTACCTATTGCTAATATAAACAAAGACTCTAGATCCTTTAAGCATATCTATATATATATATAAAGTTAAATATAGAAAATCTGATGTGATACCTTTATATGATAAGCATTTCTATTTATATTTTATCTCCTTTTTTTTGACATTTTTTTTTGTTTTCTAATTTTTATTTGTAATTTTGAAAAAAAAAACTGAAAAATATATTAATGCATTACATCACGCTCCTTTAAAACTTCCATCATACTAATACACATTTAAGTAAATGGAAGATGAAAAGATCAAAACCTTTTCATTTTTCATAACTGTTTATAATTATTTAGCCTATAAAATAAAAGGTTTTGAGTATTGTAATCCACAATAGTGGAATCCTTCACCTTCTCTCTTCTTCTTCTTCTAATGATGAATATATGGGTATCAAATTTTGACATTGAGATGTCCAGCGAATTTCTAGCCTTTGTGATTTTTTTAAGAAAAGGAAAAGAGAGTATCTCATGATAATGAAACTTCTAAAGATATTGGCGATGATGAATATACGGATATCAAATTTTGTCATTGAGATGTCCAGTGAAATTCTAAGCCTTGTGAATTTTTCAAGAAAAAAGAAAGAAAGGGTATCTCATCAACCTTCTAAAGATATTGGTGAAAGGTGAAAAGAGAAAGATTATGTAACAAAAATTTATCTTCAAGGTAGAAGTCTTTTTGAAAGAATGTTGATTCCTTCTATATGAAGAGAAAAAATTCATATTGAAAAGAGAAAGATTATGTAACAAAAATTTATCTTCAAAGTAGAAGTCTTTTTGAAAGAATGTTGATTCCTTCTATATGAAGAGAAAAAATTCATATTGATTGAGAATTTTATAGGAAGAGTGATTAGTATTTTAATTAAAGATATATAAAAAGAAATTAATACAGAATAAAAGAAGAAAGGAGTTAGTAAAATCATATAAAATATGAAAGATGACCATATTTAATTCTTATCATCATCAATGCTATTGATTTCTTTTACTTCCTTCCCTTAATATCATTATTAATGTTGTTTATATTATTTCCTTAAATTACTTATTTTCCCTTTTTGTACTTTTTCGTTTATTTTATTTATTATTTCTAAAAATTAATTATTATAACTATATAAGAAAAACAATTATTTTTTTACAGAATTTGACTTTGCCTTTTTTCTTAAATTACTTAGATCATTCCTTAGTCCAACATAGATATTTATATGTTTTTATCAAAAACAATTTCTTCTTATATTAATTGTATAAAAAATAAAATCACTCTATCATTTAAAAAATTTAAAAATAATAATAAGTGTTTTCATTCATTGCTCATTTTTTATATGTATAAATAGGAAAGGCTACAACCGTTATGTTTTCCATATTAAAGCTATATTCTATACTGTCACATTTTTTGTCAATACTTTTTTTTTATTCTGCCATCACTAACTTTATTTATTTTTTAATATTGACTTTGAATTGTATGTAATAGTGATTTTTCATAGGTTACAAAGTTTTTAAAAATGAGTTTCAATGTGCAATTGATATGATATCAAATAAGGAAAAAGGAAGAACATAACGAGTAAAGAAGATGCAAAATATCATTTTTACAAAATTCTTTATTTCAGATGTGATATTAAATATGTAAACTCGATTCACAATTTCGACATTCTTAGAATGGCTTTTTCATATTTTAAGTAGGTGTTCGGAATAGATTTCAATTATTTTTTGTTATTTGGTAGTTAGAAAAATTGAGATGTGTTTTGTTATACTTTGCAAAAAATATTTGAAATAATAATCATATTTGAATGTAGTTAAATACAACATCAAAAGTGATAAGTGGGATAAAAAACACAATTTCAAATTTGAAATAAAACTTCAATTAGGATTTAAATTTTTTATGATCATATGTTGGTTCTCAAATAAAATAAAGAATTATTCCAAAAAGAAAAGCAAAAATTTTATGATTCAATAGAATAATGTATTTAATGCATCATTCATTCACGATCTCTCTAAATATATAAGTTTGGCGAAAGAAAAGTCATTTTATAAGAACTTTATTTATTTTTATCATCTAGGAGTATAGAGTAATCGTTTTCAACTATATATTTTATCTTAACATTAAACTTTTAAAAATTAACTATATGTAAATGACTTGAAATTTACATTGTATCTTAATTTAGTTTGTTTTGTTCTTGAAAGTTAATTAGAACAAAAAATAGTTTAATTTGATACTTGTCATGTATAAGAATAATTACAATAATTAATTAAACTTATCACTTGAAATAAATTAGTTTTAATCAAATTTTAAATATATAACATGTCTTCAAATAAATATATAAATATCTCTAAATAGGATCATAGTCTGATTTTTTTTATGGGGAAAACCTAATTTAAAAAGACAATTATCTTTTTTTCTGATAATTTTTTATGGTGTTTCTAACTTATTTTGAAGATTCATGTTATTTTTTTATATCGTTTGTTAATAGGTAAAAAAAAGTTATGGGTCTAAGCAAAACAAATTCTTTCTTCAGCTTCAAATTAATTTATAAAAGATCATTTTTCAAATTTTACTAATATACCGTGCGAAGCGCGGTTAAATTTACTAGTTATATCATAATTAATAATTACGAAAAAGAATGACAACACTAACTTTTTAAAATGTGTTAGGCAAAACAAAACTTAATTTATTTTTATTTCAATCTTCTTTAACGAAGTAAAAACTACTTGAGAAAATGCTAAGTAAAAACGAGTATAAAAGAAATCATGATTCATATCAATTTAAGAACAATCTCCTAGCACAAGGAATAATAAGTCGCAGATTTATTGGAATTACAATAAACAAAAAAAAAATGATTTCAATAATCAAAAACATGGTATCAAAACTTGTTATTTTTTAAGAAGGCGAGAAAACGGCGAATGTGAGAAGAAAAAGAATAACGGGTAGAGTATGGAGTTAGAATAATGTTTTCTGCATAAATAGAGAGAGATGAGCCGTTTTATATTTGTTTTGGTTGTAAAATCCTATTGGAGCTTCTTTTTAGTGTGTGATATGAAATATTCTAAATAGTTTGCTTGAGTATTTCTAAAAGAGTAGTTTATTTACGTGTTTTTTTTTCACGTGTATCTTACATCAATCAATAATATAATTTTGAATAATATTCAATTCTAAAACTATTTATTTGGGTTGAGTTAAAATTATATCTAAACAAAACAATCCAAAATAATAAACAAAATGTGAAATAATAATTCTATTTCTAGACTAAACTAATCAGCAAGCAGTCGAAATCAATACGTGATTTTGTACAATTTGATCAAAAGATCAATTCAAAAATATGATTGCATCTCTACAATACACCACTAATTATTAACAAATTTGGCTAATATGAAGGATCGAATGAATTCCATCAAGTGTTCACCGGAGAATGAGATGATTATTTTTCCTATAATATGATCTTTGACAATATTCAATTCTAAAACTAATCTTTTAGGTTGAGTTAAGATTATGGTTAAAGTTGTTATCTCCTGTATTCAGGTTAGTCAAAAATACAGAAACAGAAAATAGATGAAATATACAGAATGTTTTAATCCGAGTCCACAGAAATCACTGTGTTTCCTTAAGAAATTTAATGCCCTCACTGTACCCGAGGTTGCAAATTAATTCCTCCCAAGATAAAACGGATTAACCTGTTAAAGAAGTAGCGGTACCTCAAACTTCAATAACTTCAGCGAACGCAAGAACATCAACAAGAGCACACACAGACTCAGTCGATCGACAATTTTGTTTATGTAAGAAAATCTATGCAGAGATGAAATTTTTTTCAGTGTTTAAAAAATGGAAAAAGACCTCTTATTTATAGCCATTTACAACAAGGAACGCGTCTGTTCATACAAATATGTTCAGACTCGTTTTTTCCACAACGTTGTGTCTTTTGGGAAAAGTAACGACTTTTTTGAAGGATTACCGTTTGGGAAAAGTAACGAATTTTCGGAAGGATTACCGTTACACGTGAATTTCAAATAAATTCCGTTGCGCCAAATTAATTCTATTATTTAACTAACATTCTAAATTAATTTATAAGAGAAAGGAAATGAATTAACAAGATTGATTAAATAAATTTTGTCCAAAAATATTATCAATCAATCATTTACCAAATCCAAATCCAAAGCCGAAGCCGAGGCCGAGCGACGATGACGGCGCGAGGGGGCACCTTCTTCTTAACCCTTTAAGAACTAAAGGAAGTGTTTCCTAATATAAGGACAACAATTTCCTTTCTTCTACCAATATGGTAAAAATGACTTTTCATTTGCACTTTGCAATGACTTTTCATTT
>JAJOOS010022485.1:0-15113 GCA_029582725.1 Solanum chiquidenum | reverse complement strand
AAGTAAAAACTAGAATAATAATGTCTAACCCCCAAAAACGAGGTTTACATGCCCTATTTATAGAAAACAAATCCTAAATAAAAAGGGAAACAAATTAAGGAAAGTTTGTTTCAGGTACACGTCTTCATTCCACGAGACTGATTTACGGATCGTCAATGGATCTACGGTCCGTAAGTCCCTTCCGTCAGCCAGGACTTAGAAAATATTTCAGCTTCCCAAAATCAACTTCTCTGAATCAAACGATGGACTAGCAGCACGGACCATAGATCGATCTACGGTCCGTCAATCCTCTTCCGTAGCTCCACACTTAGAATCTTCAGAAATCAGGTACTGGAACCCTCACAGTATCATTCTACGGATCCGCAGTACGGTCCGTAGATCTATCTACGGACCGTCAATGGGCACCGTGGTTCCACACTTGGTCAGATTTCCCTGATTTGCCTCCATGCCTTGGCTGTTGATCTATGACCACCATCTACGGATCGTAAATAGACCTACGGTCCGTAGATCATCTCCGTAGATGCCCTTTTCTGCACTTCTTTCAGTTGTCTCTTTAATTTCGCGCCTGAACATCTTTCCTGCACAATTTGATAAAAATACATAAAAACCAATACAAAAAGGCTCTAGACACACACAACTTGTAAGTGAAATGTATTAGAAATACCGTAAACTCACGGTATATCACGGGCTTTAATTAAATCCATATATATTGGATTTTAATAATTAACTCAATTATATTAATCCATATATATTGGATTTTAATAATTAACTCAATTATATTAATACATAGTATTTATTTGGACTAATATATTCATAAATTTAATATAATTCGAATCATTGAATAAATTTATATTTAATAAATTTTAAATGATTACAAATGCCCCCTTGTTCAGGTCTTGTCGAGATATTTTATCTTTCAAAGACTAGGCTTGAAGAGTTTGAAGACTTCAACTTGCAGACTTGAAGAATTTGAAGACTTTAACTTGCAGACATAAAGTATTTGAAGACTTGCAGGCTTGAAGAATTTGAATACTTCAACTTTCAAACTTGATTTATTTGAGACTTCATCTTAAAACTAATATTATTCATAGGGGTTTGCCCAAGTGAGTCACCACCATTTGGTGCAAGTTTGAAGTTTGATAAAAGATTACTCATATCTTTAACTTTCATGTGACAGATCAAGTGGGAACATGTATTTTTTTGACAGTCATGCAACTGAACTTAGAATACGGTTCTAAGTGCCTACGTACCTCAGTGGAGAGGATCAAGTCGCAGCGTAGCCAAGAGTATCATGCAGTTTAGATTCGTACCTTAAGGAGCATTTTGACTTGAAGATTTAACTCAAATTTAAAGAGTTTTATGATATATAGTTTAGGCTTGTGTTCAAGAAACATTTTAGCTTGAAGATTTAACTCAAATTTAAAGAGCTTTATGATATACAGTTTAGGATCGTGTCTCAAGGAGCATTTTAACTTGAAGATTTAGCTCAAATTTAAAGAGGTTTATGATATACAGTTTAGGCTCGTGTCTCAAGGAGCATTTTAGCTTGAAGATTTAGCTCAAATTAAAGAGCTTTATGATATACAGTTTAGGCTCGTGTCTCAAAAAGCATTTTAACTTGAAGATTTAGCTCAAATTTAAAGCGCTTTATGATATACAGTTTAGGCTCGTGTATCAAGGAGAATTTCAACTTGAAGATTTAACTCAAATTTAAAGAGCTTTGTGATATACAGTTTAGGGTGGTGTGTCTAGGAAAATTATAACTTGAAGTTTAGGCTCATGCGATGAGGAGTACTATTGTAACTTGCAGTTTAGGCTCATGCAATTAGGAGCATTGTAACTTACAGTTTAAACTTATGCATTGAGAAGCATTGTAACTTGCAGTTTAAGTTCATGCATTAAGGAGCGTTGTAACTTGCAGTTTAAGCTCATGCGTTAAGGAGTGTTTAGATATATATTGACTCTTCAAAGTCATCTTCAGATGCAAACTTCCCCCACTTTGGAGTTCTTCTATATCTTCATCTTCATGAGGTTCATAAACAGGACATCGTTGATCTTCTCTTAAAGTTAAGCTTAATTCCATGTCATGTGCACGGGTTGCCAACTCTTTGAATGTATTGGGCTTTAATCCTTGCAAGATGTAGTGAAGACCCCAATTCATGTCTTGGATGCATATTTCAATGCTAGAAGTTTTACTAAGGTGATCTTTGCAGTTGAGACTCAAACTTCTCCAGCGATTGATAAAGTCAACAACTAGCTCATCTTCACCTTGACGAGCCTTTGTAAGTTTAATCATACTAACAACACATTTTGTGCGATAGAAACGATTGAGGAATTCTTTATCGAACTGCTCCAAAAAATCTATAGAATTTGGTTTGAGATTTTTGTACCAATCAAAGGCATTTTCTTTGAGAGATCGAACAAAATATTTAACGAGATAATCATCATACGTCCTAACATCATTGAAATTTTCGATAAAGTGTGTTATATGTTGTTTGGAATTTCCTTTGCCATCAAATTGTTGAAGAACATTTTCAAGTTATCAATTCTTTGTGTATATGGCTTTGTATATGTGGGAGAAAATTTGGATGGGTACTCAAATTTTTCTTCGATAGCCTCTATTATAAAGTCCTTCAATTGATCAGTGGGAATTACACCTCCCATGGAGAGATGAATCTCTTTGATCTTTTTTACTATATGCAAGACTCTCCTTCGTCTTGAATTCTCGGAAGCTTTAAAGATTCTTGACTCGATCTTCTTTCGATCATGTTATCCATCTTATTTGTTACCTTGGAAAGTATAGCATCTTGTTTGGAAAGTCTAGCATCTTTATATAGCCTATATTATAAAGATTCTTGAACTTTATCTTGATCTTGATCTTGATCTTGAACTTGAACTTTATCTTGATCTTGAACTTGAACTTGAACTTTATCTTGTTCTTGAATCTTTGATGAACTTGAACTTGAACTTGAACTTGAACTTGATCTTGAATTCAAGGGCTTTGGAGCTTGATCTTGATCGTTCTTGAACTTGAACGTTCTTGAACTCTCAAATTTTTGAACTTGTAGAGAAATCTGTGGGTTTTGATCCACGAGCTTTCTCTAGCTTCTTGTTAGAATTCTTGAACTTGTGAGAAATTTGTGGCTTTTGATCCACGAGCTTTCTCTAGCTTCTTGTTAGAATTTTTGGTTCTCCATTCGGAATTATGAGGATCTCTATTTATAGTTTTAGAATAGAGGAGTTGTGATAGGAATAGGATTTCCTTCAGCCAATCAGATTTAAGTGACATGGCATATGAGATTTATGGAGCGGATTTTACTTAAATTCATATTTATTGGATTTAAATAATTAACTCAATTATATTAATCCATAATATTTATTTGGACTAATATATTCATGAATTTAATATAATCCGAATCATTGAATAAATTTGTATTTAATAATTTTTAAATGATTACAATGGTGCTCAATGATCAATGCACACAAGCAATATCACACCACATAGAAGAGACAACAATTCACGCAATTTAAGTCCACATTCATGCTTTCAAGCATTTCATCAATCAATCAATAAGGGCTCAATAATGTAATTTACATCAGCATGTTCATTACATAGACCTTTTCATTTCATCCCTTTTTTTATTTAGAAAATGGACAAATCCCCCCCTAATCTATTACCGGATTTCCAACTACACACTTAAACTTTACGGGGGTCCTATCACCCCCATGAACTATTTAAAATTGAAATTATTGTACCCCTAAAAAGCCACAACCACATTTATGTTGATGGGTGAAACTCACGCGTTTAACACGTGGAAATTCCATTAAAAAAGTTTTTCTTCAATTTTTTCATTATTCTTTACTCTTTTTCTTCTATTTTTTCACCATCTCTCCAAATTCAAAATTATTTTCACCATTTTCTCCATTACTATAAACACCAAAGGTCTACCAATCACTACAATCTTGAAAAAGAGAAGGTCCGCAATGATTTTGATTCCCATTTGTCATTTCGTCCACTACTTGATTGGTATTAAGATCATTTCCATGAATGTATATGTCAAATTTTTCAAATTGGAGTTAATGAATACATAACAATGGAGGAATACAAAAATTCTATGGTACAAGGATGATTAACAACTCCAATAATATCGATAAAGAGTTGATTTTAAAAAATTCCTAATTCCATACACAAATTAGAATCAAGAGGAATACAAAAATTCTATGGTACATTCGGTGAAGATAGCAGTGGCGGCAACGACGTTAAAATGACGGGAGATGGACATATATGGTCACAAAGAAGGAAGAGATTTCTATGAAGAAGAAAGAAAAGAATAAGGAAAAAAATAAAAGATATATATATATATACTAAAAAAAAGTTTTTATATTTTTTTTCGGTGTTCACTCTCTCAGAAAGAGTGAAATACACTCACTTCGCCACATAAGCATTTAGGGAGATGATAATTTCAGTTTTAAATAGTTCAGGGGGGATGATAGGACCCCCGTGAAGTTTAAGTGTGTAGTTGAAAATCCAGTAATAGATTGGGGGCATTTGACCATTTTCTTTTTTTTTATTCATTTATATACATCAACCGGACAATTAAACCCTTCACCTCATCTCCATTACTCCCAACACACAAGCAACAAATGAAGTACACAAATTCCACTAGAATACAAGATTTAGGAGATCACTTACCTTAATTCAATCAACAATCAAGAAATACTCAATATGATTAGGGAAGAGAACAAATAAAATATTAGCAAAACATTGCAGATTTAAAATGCTCAAGTTGACCCAAGAACAAGCATCATCAACAGTTATGGTACTAACATCTATGGGATAATGTGTGTCTTAACAAACCCAGGGTATTTATTTGAAGACTATATTAAAGTTTTCTATGTTGACGATTGAAGATTTGATGAATGTATTTATATTTTAAGTTATGACGATGTCATTAGTCTAAGAAAAATCGTGGATTTAATTTTAAGTTTATTTTTATATTATTTATGTTATATTTAAACATACTAAAATTGACAAGTGGAGTATTATTTATGTAATATATAAAAATAACATTTCATATTGTCATAAAAAAATATGTAAAGTATATTAAAAGTAAAACAATGATTACATATACATTAGAACAATATCTAGAAAATAATAATTCATAAGAAAGAGTGCAATTACAACAAATAAAAAAATAGCATACATAAAATTCAATAAATCTAACCAACTGTGTAACATTTTCAAATTAAAAACAAGGACAAGAGAACACAGATAAGTCTTAAACTGTTGATTATTTTCTCATTTTTATTTAATTTTTCTTTGAAAACATTTCTCTCACGTAGAATGTTTCTTAACAAGAAACAAAGTAGATTCATATCTTTTTCATCTTCATTAACGTTGGATTGCATAGCAGACCTCATATGATCTGTGAAGTAGTTGCATCTCTTTCATTCAAGGGACTTCTCTTTGTCAAAAAATCATCTTCCAATGAAAATAATTATATCCATCATTTGTGTTTAAAAAATTTAACAAATAAAATCAATTTTTTTGAACTCAAAACAAGTAATCTACTTTTTTTTTATTAGCTCTAAGAATTTAACACAAAATCTTACATTCGATATTTAGAATCCCCAAATAAACGATCCAAATTTTCATGAGTATTCGATGTCTTAATTGTACAATGATCTTTACCGTAACAAATATTGTATTGTATAAAAATTCTTGAGGTTTCAAACACTTATAACATGACTAGACTTTCAACCAAGTATGGAGAAAGAAAGAAGATTTGAAGATGAAGTAGAGCAAAAATTAAAACTCTGCCTTAGTTTAAAGACTTCTATAGCATACTAAATTAGTATGCTTTAAGAGTCCACACGCCTTAACAAACGTTAAATTAGTATGGTGGCCATTTAAGTAGATGATATTGTGCACTAATTCAGTACGTTATTGCTAATTTTGTCATTTTTCTTTTAACAAGTTGTAATTATGTTCACTTTTCTTTTATTACACATCATTTAGATTCCAGATTCAGTTCTGATTTATTATGCCATTAATTTAATACTCCCTGTGTTCCATATTTCATATACTCCATTTGTCCAATAAGTCCACTATTAACTTTACACATTTTTAAGAAACTATAAATAAAAGGGTAATTTTACTATATTATCCTTTGAATATAATAAATGTCTTGAAAAATGTAATTGAGAAATGACTATAATTAATGATAAGAGTAAATTAGGATTGATTTCATAAAATGAACAAATATTGTTGGACATTTCAAAATAGTATAGTGGACAACTATTATTAAACGGAGGGAATAATTTTTTTTTTGATATGTTTAAAAAAGAATGTCATCTTACTATACTTAGAAACAATTTAATTATAAAATTCCTCTTTTTGATTCAATAAACTATAATTAATGATAGGGGTAAATTAGGATTGATTTCATAAAGTGAACAAATATTATTGGACATTTCAAAATAGTATAGTGGACAACTATTATTGAACGGAGGGAATAATTATTTTTTTTGATATGTTTAAAAAAGAATGTCATCTTACTATACTTAGAAATAATTTAATTATAAAATTCCTCTTTTTGATTCAATAAAATGCTATACAACCACACAAATATTATTTTAGACAATAATTTTTTTTTAATTTTTTATTTTTGTTAAATAGTGTGCTAAGTCAAAAAGTATCACATAAAATGAAACGGCGAGAGTATAATATTCTCTCCGTTCACTTTGACTTGTTACTTATTCCTAAAATAAATTTTTATTTTTACATGTCAGTTTTGACATATAAAAATCATGTTTTACCCTTAGTATTAAATACTATTCTTCATATCATTTTTCAAGACCTAATATTACACATTAATTAATAGGGATATTGTGGTAAAATACATGTATCAATAATTATTTTTTTAATAGATATGTCATATCAAAGAGTGATAAATAAAAGTGAACGGAAAGAGTAAAAAGTAATTTTAGGAAAGCAGAGAAAACGACGTAGTATGAATGAGTTGGCAATATATCCGCAAATCTATGAGAAAAAAGTATATTGGTAATGCCAAGCTGTCGGTAGTTAACTGCGGTTGTCATATGACCACATTGAATGGTTAAGGGCATAAGAGGCGTCGGTGGAGGTCAAGTTAGCCAGTGATTGAAAATCTTGAGAAATAAAAAGGACCGTTGAATAAATATAGAAAAACCAAAATAAGCAAAAGTATAGAGAGAGAAGAAGAAGAGAGAGAGAAAGGAGAAGAAGAAGATTGAAGAGAGAAAGAATCGCTTGGTTTATAAGCCATTAAAGCCTTCCTTGTTGGAAACCCATTTACATATATGCATTGAAAAGTAAGAAAGGATTATAATGGCAGATTCTAATTCAAGTACCGATTCTGTTTCCATTGATGTTGAGACCATTTATCTTGGCGGAAAGGTTCCATTTTCTTCTTCTTCTTTGTCTCTTTATTGTTAAATAAACGAAATGGGTTTGCTTTATTAAGTTTCTCAGTAAAGGGCTTTGTTTGTTTCTCTTTCAAATCATTTTTGGGTTTGACAAGTTGTTTACTGTAGATTATGGGTTTGTAGATCCTTCCATAGAAATATAAATGTTGTCGGTACAATAAGATTGTTCTTGTCACACTTGGAGATTTTGTGTCCATAATTACATCATTTCTTGTTTTTTTTTCCAATTGGGACGTCAGTAATGGAATTCCTCAAATAAACCTTTTATAGTAATTGTCATATGCACTTTTCTATGGTTAATTGGATTTCATCTTCTCTTTTTTTCCAAATAGCTTTTTGTTTAGCCAAATTGTTTTCTTATCATTTCTTGTTACATTTGCAATTCTGCCCTTTCCAAGAACTGGTATAATCCAAATTGTTTTTCTTATATTTTAATGTGTAGTGAGCCGATCATATAGTTAGGTTGGGGTGGGGTGGGGGGTGGATTACAACAACAACGTACCCCTGTAATCCCACAAGTGGTTGAGGGGGATTTTTTTTTTTTTTTAAAAGAACACTTTTTTTGGGGAAATTGAAGGGGTGGAGGACAACAATGTCTTCTATTTGAGTTGTGAGTGATATTGCATAAGAGAATTGATTTAAATTGCACTAAACCAAATCCTTTCTGGTCTACAAAATAATACTGATTAGTAGAGCTTTTCCTTTTGACTTTAAACTTGGAGGGGTTAGTATTCTTTAGATAATGGATGTATGTTTTTCTTGATTTACTTAACTTATACAAAGAAATTATATTCAGGAGCACATTGTACGGACTGGCTGCGGCTCTGTCTCTGTTATAGTTTATGGAGACCAAGAGAAGCCACCACTGATAACTTACCCTGATTTAGCTCTAAATCGTAAGTGAGGGTTTATGTTCTAATGTTCCATTTTCAGGATTCTGTTCATGTGCTTTCAGGTTGCTTATATTGTTTTCTGTTGATCTTTATGCTTCTGATGTTTTACTTCCAAACATGCATTCTGCAGATATGTCGTGTTTCCAAGGATTGTTCTTCTGTCCGGAAGCAGCTTCATTGCTGCTCCATAACTTTTGCATTTACCATATAAGTCCTCCGGGGCATGAGGTCCGTGAATTGGACAGCTTGTTTCCTTTCATGTAATCTTATTGGGTTTTTGGCTCTCTATTCCAAGTTCCATTAGAATCAACTCAACTTATCTCCATTACTCACATAGTGCTCTCTGATTTCCACAAGAGTTCTTGCAGTTAGGAGCTGCAGCAATTTGTCCAGAGGAGCCTGTACCTTCAGTGGATGATTTGGCAGATCAGATAGTTGAGGTTCTTAACTATTTTGGGTAATTTTTTTGAGCTCCATTTACTATATGTTTAGTTATGATTGTACAAGGATTGCAAATGCTGTTTCTTTTCTTGTAACTTGTTAGAGATCTGTTTTCTGCTTTTTTGAGCCCTTTCCTGATAACTTTGTTTTTAAGCAAGGACTCTTCCAGGGAAAAAAAAGAAGAGGAATACTTATAAGCAACATTTTGTGCTGTTTTCAGGCTGCGGTCAGTTATGTGTATGGGAGTAACAGCTGGTGCTTATATACTCACCTTATTCGCTGTAAGTTTGTTTTCAAAAATGACCATGTGATACTCCTCTTAGTTGTCGATCATCTATTTCACTAACATGTATCTTATTTTGCAGATAAAACACAGGGAACGTGTTCTTGGTTTGATTCTTGTTTCCCCTGTATGCAGAGCACCTTCTTGGAGCGAATGGTTTTATAATAAGGTAATATTTCATATCTTTCTTTTACCATATCTCAAATGAGAAGAAAATACTCTCTATAGAAGTTGAGATAATTGTTCATCTGCAGGTCATGTCGAATTTACTTTACTTCTATGGAATGTGTGGTCTGCTGAAAGACTTTTTACTATACCGCTACTTCAGCAAGGTACCTGTTGTGTCCTATTATTTGTTTTTTTTCTCCTTCATGTCTATTGCCTCTTTGTAGTGATCAGATTGAATAAAGGAGGCTGCTTTAATTGTTTCAGGAGGTTCGGGGCTCTGCAGAAGTTCCAGAATCAGATATAGCTCAAGCATGCAGAAGAGTAAGTTCCTCTCTCCTCCGGTAGTTAGTTTGCAGATGTTAGTCAATTTCATTCTTCTTCTACCTTCTTTAGAATATTGCTATGCAGATCTTAATTTTTTTTATAACAGTATTTGGTGTTTTTCTTATCTTTTCAGTTGCTAGATGAGAGGCAAAGCATAAACATTTTACGGTTTCTACAAGCTATTGACGGGTAGGAAACTTGATATCACTGCATGAAATATAGATAGCAATGTGTTGCTTTTGAATAGTCACAAAATTAGACCTTCCTAAGCATGGTTTTGCAAATGAGCAGGAGACCAGATATCACACAAGGATTGAAGAAACTACAATGTCGAACCCTCATATTTGTTGGGGATAGTTCTCCTTTCCATTCAGAGGCTCTCCACATGACTGCTAAATTGGACAGACGATTCAGTGCCTTAGTAGAGGTATGCCGTACTTTCATTTTAATAAATCTTTTTAACAACAAACTATTCCCATATAATGGTATTCCTTTTCTAGCTAAAAGTTATGTATGGCTAGCTAATTTCCATTTCTATGATGTTTGGTCGGTTAGGCAATAAGCTGTTTGTAGTGTATACCTGAATAAAATGATGTGCACGTTCATGAAAAGGTGCCGAAGTGTCATGATTGAAGTTAATATAGTATATTTAAAATGGTGATATATTAGTTAGCATATACATTGGATCTTGTGTTGATGTTTGGAGTAAATGGTGAATTAATATAGGGAATGGTGTTGTTGACGAAAGGTATGGGGTTGTGATTGTAATTTGCAGGTACAGGAGTGTGGATCAATGGTGACAGAAGAACAGCCACATGCAATGTTGATACCAATGGAGTATTTCCTCATGGGATATGGACTATACAGACCTAACCAGTTCAGTGGCAGCCCAAGGAGTCCTCTTAGTCCATCTTGTATTGCCCCCGAGCTTCTCTCTCCGGAGAGCATGGGGCTCAAATTGAAACCTATCAAGACCCGGATTGAATCCAAGCTCCCCGGTGCACAACGATAATTTAATTTGTGTATTATATTGGAAAGAGAGAGAAGAAAAAAAAAATCCCTCTTTTAAGTTTTTATTGTTTGTTTTGGGTTTTGTTGCAACTGTGGAGGGGTGAGCACTGAGCAGGCAGGGTAGATATTTATAAATGAGGTGTAGGTAGGAAGTTGAAATTCTTTTATGGACATATATAGTGAGGGAAGGAGGGAGAAATTGGGTATTCATTCATTGGTAGGCAGAGAAAAAAAGATTATTAAACATGTTCCCACTTTCTATTGTATTTGTAAATTAGAAAAAGAGACATTTATTTATGAAAAAAACATGACAAATGGTGAATAAGACAGCAATTGTGCTGGTCATTATTAATTCTATATTTTTAAATTCATAAATGACTATCCTCTTGTGGTCCTACTCCCCCATGCCCCCTTGATCTAGGCCAAAAAAATTGCACTCCCTCCCAGTTTGTCCCCTTTGTGCTTTTAAATTTGTTTCAAAATACCTGCAATATTTTATTAAGAGAAATATTTATAACATATTTTAATACATTTCTCATACAATGTGTCAATTTCTTACCAAACAAGCATAATATATTTAAAAAGATAGTTATAGTACATATATATTGCATACATAATTCACTTTTAATCCATATTGCAAATTTAACATAGTGTTGCTATGTATTGCTATAAATGATAATAAATAAAAAGTTTCGCTAAAATCAGTGATCATTTATTAAAAGGTACCCATCCAAGTAATTTTTCCTTTAATTATTTTATTTTACAAGTAATTTAATTTGAGAGAACTTATGTAAGTAATATTAGTTTAGGAGCTAATTATTTAAATATACTCTAACTTGCAATATTATGTATCTTACCAAATTTTGATGTGTTGTCCAGATACGTTCAGATACATCAAGATACATGTATAATGGGATGTAACATGGTCAAAATTAAGTGTAATTTATTCTAGAAATATTGTATCCAAGTGGACTCGCATGTATCTGAGATACATAGTAAATTTCGTTTGTCTCCCTCACATCTCTCTTATCTCGCTCGCCACTCTTTTACGTATGTAGTATCTCAAATACATGCGAATCACACTAAATAAGATGTATCTAGTATGATTTATCTGAGATACATGACGAATGTCGCTCGCGACTCTCCCTATTTTAGTGTATCTAATAGCAAAAAAACATGTATCTTTCTGAATATATGGTAGAAAACTCTTAATTAATGAAAAAATACGTAATATTATAATGTGTATATATGATAATATAAGTATGTCTAGTTTTTCCTATATTTTTAATTTTTTTTGGTGAGATTAAATATTTATTTTGGATTATATTAGAAACAATCTTTGTTTTTAAAATTTGATGTGTACTGAAATGGAAGGCAACAACGCAACGACACAGAAAAGGTGTCAACAACTGGCACTTGTTTGGAGAAAGCAGCGGTTTGTGGTTATTATGGGGACTCTGTGTATTACCAGTGGGATGGGTGTGGCAATCCCGTCGTCTTGCATCCTATGCGGGGAAAAAAATTATATCCACTTTATTTTTCTTCTCTTCATTAAATCTCTTCCATGTCCTTCCAAACTATCGAAATGTGAAAAAAGAGATATAATGTCACACATAAAATCTAAAGATATAAACTATCATTTTTTTAGTTTTATACCTTAATTATTGAGAGTGTGAGTTTCATACCTAAATTATCAGTTATTAGTTTGAAAAATAAACTTCAGTGGTGTGTAAGTGCACTCTCTCTTTTATTTGAAAAAATCTTAATACACAACATTTCATATGTATAAAATATTCCACCTTGATAAAAATTAAAGGAGAAATGGTCTGATGGATCATTCTACTTATATGCGTTTGTAATCTGGACCCTTCTACTTGACTATTTGTCAACTGACACTACTAAAAAGCTGCCAAAAAGAGACAGAAAAAAGCGACAGACTGCGTCGTTTTTTGGCCAAAAGCAACAGAGAAGCAACGCAGTCTCACTTTTTGGCTCCACGCTTTCCGTTGCTTTTGGTTTTTCTTTTTGAAGAATGCGACGTCGTTCGTCACTTTTTTATTTTTTATTTTTTAAAAGAGACAAAGTCCGTCGCTTTAATTAATTTTTAATTTTTTTAGAATCTTGAAAAGCGACGGACAATGAGACGCCGTCCGTCGCTTTTTTGGAAATAAAATTTTAAAAATCTAGAAAAGTGACGAACTAAAGGACTGTCCGTTGCTTTTCTGGGTTTTAAAAAAAATAATAATTAAAAAGCGACGCACTAAAGGACCCTGTCCGTCGCTTTTCTGGGTTTTAAAAAAATAAAATCCAGAAAAGCGAAGGACAAAACCACCCTATCCGTTGCTTTTTCTGCAATTTTTTTGATAGCAGAAACTGTTCTGTTGCCCACCTGAAAAAATAATTCAATTCAATTCAGCCCCAATCAAACACAAAATATTATAAAGAAGCTACGCAAAATATAAAACAACAAACTTAAATTAATATTAAAAAATATCTAAATCACAATTTAAAGACTTATAAAGTCTTTCAAAATTCGTTTCAAAATTACAAAAAAATTATTTCAAATTACAAATAGTTCATAAAAGACTATATTTTATCAAGATTTCTAAAGTTCAACCTAATAATTAGTTCATAAATTCTATAAATCAAGATTCCTAAATTTCACAACCTAAAGTTTAAAATCCTACAATAATTCAAGATTTCTAAAGTTCACAACTTAAAGTTCTAAAATTCCACAATAATTCAAGATTTCTAAAGTTCACAACCTAAAGTTCTAAAATCCTAGAATAATTCAAGATTTCTAAAGTTCACAGCCTAAAGCTCTAAAATCCTACAAAAATTCAAGTTCTCTAAAGTTCACAACTTAAAATTCTAAAATTCTACAAAAATTCAAATTCTCTAAAATTCACAACTTAAAGTTCTAAAATTTTACAATAGTTCTCACAACCTAAAGTTCCTACAAAAATTCAAGTTCTCTATAAAGTGAAACAAAAAGCAGTAATTAAACTCTTCGCCTGGTTTTATGCTCATTAAAATCAACTTCAAAGGATAATTCTTTTTATTGACCATTGTTTTGTTTTCTAATGGTCAATTTCAGCGTTCACAACTTAAAGCTCTAAAATCCTACAATAATTCAAGATTTCTAACGCTCACGACCTTATAAAGTTCTAAAATCCTACAAAAATTCGAGTTCTCTAAAGTTCACAAATCTAAGTTCTAAAATCCTACAATAATTCAAGATTTCTAAAGTTCATAACCAAAAGTTCTAAAATCCTACAATAATTCAAGTTCTCTAAAGTTCACAGCCTAAAGTTCAAAAATCCTACAAAAATTCAAGTTTTCTAAAATTCAGAACTTAAAGTTCTAAAATTCTAGAATAATTCAAGATTTCTAACGTTTCATAACCTAAAGTTCCTACAAAAATTCAAATTCACTAAAGTTCACAACTTAAAATTCTAAAATCCTACAAAAATTCAAGTTCTCTAAAGTTCACAACTTAAAGTTCTAAAATCTTACAATAATTCAAGATTTCTAACGCTCACAACCTTATAAAGTTCTTAAATCCTACAAAAATCCAAGTTCTCTAAAGTTCACAAATTTAAGTTCTAAAATCCTACAATAATTCTAGATTTCTAAAGTTCACAACCTAAAGTTCTAAAATCCTACAATAATTCAAGTTCTCTAAAGTTCACTACCTTAAGTTCTAAAATCCTACAAAAATTCAAGTTCTCTAAAATTCACAACTTAAAGTTTTAAAATTCTACAATAATTCAAGATTTCTAACGTTTCATAACCTAAAGTTCCTACAAAAATTCAAGTTCTCTAAAGTTTACAACTTGAAATTCTAAAATCCTACAAAAATTCAAGTTCTCTAAAGTTCACCACTTAAAGTTCTAAAATCCGACAATAATTCAAGATTTCTAACGCTCACAACCTTATAAAGTTCTAAAATCCTACAAAAAATCAAGTTCTCTAAAGTTAAAAATTTAAGTTCTAAAATTCTACAATAATTTAAGATTTCTAAAGTTCACAACCTAAAGTTCTAAAATCCTACAATAATTCAAGTTTTCTAAAGTTCACAACCTAAAGTTCTAAAATCCTACAAAAATTCAAGTTCACTAAAATTCACAACTTAAAGTTCTAAAATTCTACAATAATTCAAAATTTCTAACGTTTCATAACCTAAAGTTCCTACAAAAATTCAAGTTCTCTAAAGTTTTCAACTTAAAATTCTAAAATCCTACAAAAATTCAAGTTCTCTAAAGTTCACAACTTAAAGTTCTAAAATCCTACAATAATTCAAGATTTCTAACGCTCACAACCTTATAAAGTCTAAAATCCTACAAAAATTCAAGTTCTCTAAAGTTCACAACTTTAAGTTCTAAAATTCTACAATAATTCAAGATATCTAAAGTTCACAACCTAAAGTTTTAAAATCCTACAATAATTCAAGTTCTCTAAAGTTCACAACTTAAAGTTCTAAAATCCTACAAAAATTCAAGTTCTCTAAAATTCACAACTTAAAG
>JAJOOS010022484.1:0-11390 GCA_029582725.1 Solanum chiquidenum | reverse complement strand
TTTTATATGCTCATAATTATAATAATAATAATAATAATAATAATAATAATAATAATAATAATAAAAATAAAAATAAAAATAAAAATAAAAATAAAAATAAAAATAATATTAATAATAATAATAATAATAAAAATAAAAATAAAAATAAAAAATAAAATAAAAATAATAATAATAAATAAATAAAATACTAATAATAATAAAAATAAAATAATAATAATAAAAATAATAATAATAATAATAAAAATAATAATAATAATAATAATGTTAGGGCTAATTCAATGTGGGCAATTTGGAAATTATATAAAAGAATTAAGGGCAAAAAGGTAATATACTTGGTCAACATAAAAGGACTTTTAAGTTAAAAAAAAAAGAAGCTCCCCTCACCTAGCTTTTAGCTTTTGGCTTAAAATAAGTCATTTTTAACTTAAAATAAGTCGCTTTGATAATTGCCAAACACTATAATAAGTCAAAAACTGACTTTTAAGCCAGTTTGACCAGCTTAAAAGCCCATCCAAACAGGCTCTTAGTCCTAGGTGTCATATTTTTATGTTATTGAGTTTTTGTCAAACATCAAATGGTGCATAAAGAGCAAGTATAGTAATTTTAGATTCACACAATTAGTTTCTAACATGTATAATGGACTACAAAACTAAATCTCCGATTTATCTTGTGCAGTCTTTTGTCTAGAAATCTGATAGACTACCCCTCTTCAGACTACTTTCTGTTTTCTTTAATTACCCCTCATTTTTTGGATTTTTATTAGCATTACTATAGTGGGATTTCAAAAAAAAAATGGTAGTCATCCATAAACAAGACCAAGTGGTACCGAACCTTTATATCTCTAATAGCTTTAGTAATAAATTTTCATTAATGAAGGGAATCTTTTGTCATCTTACAAAAAATCTAAAAGATCTGCTTCTATTCACTCTGCTCTCTCCAACCCCCTCCCTCTCATCCGGTAAGAATTCATCCTTACCGGATGTAAATACCAAACTAATACAACTTATCGTGGGTAAGTAATAATTTAATGAGGTGAATATATACATTAACTAACTACGATTAAGTGATAAGGTCATGCATCTATTGATTTGTTGTAAATAGCCGGTGTGAGTAACTATTTAGCCCTCTCTCTTTCTCCTGCATTTTGTTTTCCTTTCTCTTTGTGAGATCCAACTAACCTACCAAAGTTCTTTCATTTTTCTTACATCACTTCACTTTTCCATAATTTTACTTCAATAGAGATGAGAGTAGCAAATTATTAGATGAGTTGACTAACCTTTTTAGTTGATGAAACTATATATCCTCTGCTTGCTTTGTTATTAGATCTATAGAGCTCAAAATTCTGGAAATAAACAGAGGAATAATTAAGACCAAATATGATGCATAGTATTATTTCAAAAAAGTAAGAAAGCAATTACAATGGGCCCTCCTCACTTGTCTGCCACAAAGGAAAAAGATAAGAAAATTAATCAAACTTTCAATAATCTGCTCACTTTATATCCCTTCCTTTGTTTTATTGACATTCAACTACATGGAGGGGTCTTATCATAGTTCTAATCTCGATAAATAAGTAAAAAAATAAATACATCAAGCTTCGATATTTTAGTAATTGAAGTGGTATTCATCCCTATAATCACATTATGTCTTATAATTTTGACACAAATCCTTCGATTATTTATTTTTTTTCTATTTAATTTACTCACATGTATACCAACTAAAAATATTATAGAAATTCTACTATTTACTATTTAATTAATTAAATATTTTAATAACATTTGAATTTAGCATAAGGGTAAAATAATATTCAACTTTTTACCTTGAAATTTTCTTCACTTGCTTAAAGCTTCTCTAGTCTTCCACACACAAAAATTGTATCACATATAAACCTTTAATTTCTATGAAAATACTAATTGAAAGATTTGTATGTATAGGAAAAAATATAGCTTTGGAATATGAAGATTCACTTACAAAGTTGAAAGGTCAAGTATTACAACAAATTAAAGACAAATATTAATTAAAAACATAAATTAATTTGGAAGATGAAACACATACATGTATCTATTCAAAGGAATAACTTTTATTTTTAATTTTTTTTCTATATAATTTACTCACACGTACCAACTAAAAACATTATAGAAATTCTACTATTTACTGTTTAATTAATTAAATATTTTAAAATAACATTTGGATTTAGCATAAGGGTAAAATGGTAATCCAACTTTTTTACTTTGGAGCTTTCCACTTATAATAATTCTAGTTTTTTGACACATACGTTGCATGTGATTACCAATTCCAAAAATATATGTTATAGTAAATAGTATTGCTTATTTAAGTGAAGATATGAATAATAAGCTTAGCAAAAAAAATTATTTAAATTCTTTTGTGAATGTTCAACGTGGATCGTCTTATTCACGCAAACCTATGAAGATGGTCAATAAAAAAAATTATTAGTTAAATGCAATAATGTATATATTTATTTCAATTTGATGAGGTTGAATTATGTAATTAGTCTTATCTCACTAATATTACCTTATAGACAATATTCGCTTTGTATTTTTCTTGTCATCTAACCAGATGTGCTTTGCATGTGTATTTCATGTTAAATTGTTTAGATGTCATATGAACATGTGAAGGGAGCAACTACATTTTATATATTCACATATTTTCACATTTGTTGTGAGTTTTTTTTCAAAAAAAAAAACTAGGAACATTTTAAAATAATATATTTTAAAGTTAGAAGATCTTGTTAACTTGATAATACATTTGTGACATATATAATACCTTAATTTAAATACAAATACCTACCCAAATATAAATATATATTTGCATTAATAAAAATATTTATCTCATAAAATTAACTATTAAATAAATAATAAAAATTAAACTAATACAAACTTCAACATGCATTATTACAAGTCATATAAACTTTACTTCGTCTAAAATACTGAAATATTAAGAAATAGTAAATCAGTAAAACAAAAGGGCAATGTTTATATAGTAATAACTATTTTGAAGCAAACTTAATGAGAGTTTAAATCACATAAGTAGCATTGATAAATAAAGTCATTCTTTTGTCTTGAGCATCAAAAATAAATAGCGACAATTCTCTAAATTTTGGAAAAGATACTCAGAAGCATATATCTACATCTCAAGAGAAATTGTTGTCAAAAACAAATGAATTTAGACTACATCATGTTAACGTCATATATTGGAACATTACATACTAATGTATATATTAAGCAAAAAAATAATTATTATATCATCAAAATTATTTTCCTCAAGTACTTGAGGTTATGAAATATAATCTCTTAGGATAGAACGACTTACTTCATCAGAATAGTGGTACTTCATATTCCGCTAAACATCGAACTCACTCAACAATAATAAATCACACAAAAAAAAATTAAAATGCAAGAAAAAGAGTAGAAGATTAAAAAGTTTGTGGTCGAAAAATGAGAGAAAGCCCCTCTATTTATAGTCAACAAAGGGTAGTATGAACAAATATTTTTTGTGTCTTATCTGAAAAGTCATAACCTTTTCAAGAAGTCACAACACTTTGGAAAAGTCACAACTTTTTGAAAAAGTCACAACTCTTTGGAAAAGTCACAACTCTTTGAAAAGTCACAACTCATCGAAAAATCACAACCCTTCAATAAAAGTCACAACTTATCAAAAACGTCACAACTCATCGAAAAATCAAAACCCTTTGAAAAAAGTCACAACTTATCGTAAAAGTCACAACTCATTGAAAAAGTCACAACCTAAGTTAGGGATATTATAGTAATTTAACATTCAAGTTAGGAGTTCGTGCTTTTAAGGTAATATAATAAATATAATATAATATATATATATATGATTCACATGGGCAGATTGTTGTTTATCATTTTAGTTTTAAAAAGATTGTTTATTCAACTTGTCGTAATTGGCTAACAATGAATTTGAAAGGCCACCACCAACGTACAGAAAGAAGAATCAAATTGATTGGCAGTTCATCCAATAATATTAAAATCCAAGGAGCAGAGCTGTTGAAAATGAACAAGTGGTTCACTGTAGGAGCGGCTCAAACTCATTGGTGGCCTAAGGCCAAAATCAAACTAGAGGCCTTAGAAAAAAATTTAAAAATTATATATATTTATATTTTAAATATATTTTTCTAGCTTTTTGAGATACAAAATTGTTAATAATTTTTGTGTAGTCAATCTCTTCTAATAATTCTTTTTCAATCGATAATATAGTCAAACCACTTAATCTTTCTTGAGACATTATTGATCTTAAATAAGATTTTATTCTAATTGGTCCCTTTTCTACTAATAAGTCTCTTGACTTTGTATCAACAATATTCCATTGACTAGGATCATATATATTTTTAGGAGTATGATTATTTAATTCATTTATAAGTTCTTGATTTTCTTGGGAATCTACATCCGACTTTTCACTAATTTCCTCTCCTTCTTCTTTTTGGTTTATATCATTATCTAACTCAACTTCAACTAAGTTAGTGACTTGTTCTTCTAAAGAGCATTACCCAACCTTTTTTGATTTAATTTTAACATTGTTTTCCAAAAAATTATCAAGAACACCTTTTTGAGATTTTATCAAGTTATTGACTTTTCTTTTTCTTTTAAGTTTTGAATGACCGAATTCATATATTCTAGTTGACATATTAAAATCTAACAAATATTTTAAACACTATTTACAATATCAAATAAAAAAATATAATAAACATAAGACACAAAACAAAAATAATATTAGAAATTAGAATGGCATTACCGGATTCAAGAACTGTGAAGACTTGATTTCCGAAAATGAATTGGGCTGCTGCGATATATTTTTCTCCAAATTTAAAACATAAACTATAATTTTCTTAAAATTGAAATTATCAATAGAACAAGTATATTCTTAAGCTTTGAATAAGAGAGAGATGTAAGATTAGAAAAGAGAAAGAGAGAAAAAATAAAGAGAGGAAGAGACAATGATAGAATATATAAAAATAAAATTAGAAAAAGAATAAGGTAAAAAAAAAAAGATAACTTGTACAATTAAAAGAAAGTACATATTATTTTTTATTGAAAAGGTAAAAAGTAAAAGTCATATTCAATCACCTCCCGTTTGGATTTGGAGTCTTAATTTTATTTAGTTTATTTTTTTAGTTTAATCCTACCTGTTTGGATTTGAAGTCTTAATTCTAATAAAAAAAAAAAAATTAGTTTAATCCTACCTAATAAACTAACAAATGAGGACCCCCTAAAATTGGGGCTAAGGCCAAAGTCTTTTTTCCAACCCTTACCAACCGCCCCTGAGTGGTTGTCATTTTATAGTATAAAGTTAAGTGGAGACTTTCATCAAACACATTGTAGACAGTTTTGAACCGCCAAAAAATCTGAGCATTTAGTAAGCCAACTAGAAGCAGAGTTGGAAAGAATCTAGCAAATTGGTAAAATATTGAGAAAAAAAAAAGAAAAGGAGAAGAACCTGTTCTGGTGCTGCAATCGCCGGTGTAGACTGATGAGAATTTACCCCTCAAATTATGGTACACGTGAACCCATGATCTCACCCCTCGATTTATCTAATATTATTTGTTGAAATAGAGAAGAGTGAATGGTGAATTAATACCTAGAAACAAGGACCAAATTCCCCCTTCATACTTTCTTTTTCCTCCTTTCATTAGCCGTGCATTCATATTCTAGAAATTCTAGATTTACTTACAAGGTGTAGACTTTTATTAGTAGTAAAAGCCTCAAAGCCAATCAGGCCAAACATTATCTTACTAATCCTAATACGAACAAGAAAGAGAAAAAAGTCAAATATGATACAATGCTATTATAATTTGAAATAAGAAATGGTATCAAATCTTATTGCTTCAATTAAATACATTGAGTTACTTGCCTCACAGAGAAGGCTCTTGGAGCAATATCAAATCTCTTAGAGTCGATATGCACCTACACATCTTGATTTTACTCTATCGGGAGTTACTCCATGTATTGCTTGACGTAAAACTGATAGTGGATTCCTTTCGGATGGTTTAGGTAGATATCCAGGTGATGCATCCTAGCTGCTCTAGCCACACTTGAAAATAATGAGATTCTTTATCCATGTCCGAACCTTTGTGCATTAGATTTTCAATGAGATTCTTGTCCGGTGTTTCACAGCTATCAGAACAAGAAGTGACAGATTTAACCATAAAAGTTGTATATATGTATTCAACATCAAGACTCCAACATGATTAGTCCACATTATGAAACAGAAGATAAATTTATCCCAAAGAAAAAACAAAAGTTTAAGATGATCATTTATTGATCAAAGTCACTGAGGCAACACAACAAAGGACAGATAGCGATGTCTCGGAACACTAACCATATGCATCTGCAGGCTTCCACTAAACTTTCTACATTGAGCTTGAAATCGACCTCCGGGATAGTATGTGCTTGTCACCTTAGAGTTGGAACCATCATCTGCTGACTGCTCAAACTTCACCTCATTAAGATATTTTTTCGAGTTGCTCATCAATCCTATACTTAATGGACTTAAAGTTGCCACCTGGAAAAGAAGTCATAGATAGAAGTATCTTGGTGATTAAAATGATAGTCTATCCAAAATTGAAAGAGAATTAGCTAGGATGAAGAATGTTGATATTCATGACAAATTCAATACTTCTGTAGCTACTGGATCTTGCACATTTGGATTAGTTCTTTCAGTTTCCCTTATATTATCGTAACAACCAGTAGTGTTAGTACTCAAATTAAACTTCTTTTTTCCTAATTGAATTCTGGATTGAGTGCAAAGCTGCATCTTTTCCATTCACACTAAGACTAGTACATATATCTTGAACAAATTTGTTTGAAGTTTGAGATATGGGTTATCCAGCATCGATGTATTGATAGGATTTTTAATAGGACTTACTATTGCACATGAGGCCAAATGTTGTATAGAAGCACCTATTTGAACATCTTGATCATTAGATACAGCACCAGGCCTTCAACTAGCGAGGCATAGCAGCGGCACGCCAACTAGGAGGTGAACGGAGCATGGCATGCAGCAGGGAAGGGTTCTGCTTTTTGACGGGGACAGAGAATATTTGTGGGAAAGAAACAAACTTTTATTAATTATGCTTCAGATTATGAACTTTCGAATAAAAAATTCTTTAAACATATGTATCACATTTTGTATCTTAAGGCCAATATAAGTTTTTATATGCATGACGTACCGTTTTCTTCCTCCTTCATTTTCCTTTCCTCTTTCCATGATTGTAGTTTCCAATAGTCAATACCAAAGGGTCTGATGTATAAAATGTGCTTAAAACTTTATCATGATCATAGAAGGAAACAATTATGCAGATATAGTCAGACATATTAAAAGTCTTTTTCGATATATTGATCAAATGGAGCTTACAAAACAGTATCCCACAATGTTAATTTAGACACACAAAGAAAGAGAAGAAGAGTAGTTTATAAGATAAAGCAGAAAACAGAAATATTCAAGAAAACAAAACCTATAAAGTATATTTCAAATATAGTCAAACTTGTTTATTACAAGGATATTTCTACTTAGTTTCAGATGAGACTTTCATCAAACACATTGTAGACATCTTTTAACATTTGCCACTACAGGAATCAGAACAGCAAGAGAATGGAGAAGAACCTGTTCACATATAATGCTACTTAAATAACGGGATATTCTTACGGCCAATGACTTGAAGTTCGTCTCCTCCCCTCATATCTTCAGCATAATCCTTAATCTTCATTGCGGAATCTTCAAGTTGAGGGTTCTTTACAAATTTTTTAATTTTCAATGAATTAATATCCCCAAAACTAGGCGGAATCTCCTCAAGATCACAACATCCCTCCAGTTTTAACTTCTTAAGCGTGGGAAAGGATTCCTCTCTAACCTCCCACTTGGAAAGAGTCAGTTGTTCCAACTTCAAATATTTGAGATTCTCAAAGGTGTCTTCCTCCCCCATGTTCCATTCTTCCCCATGGATGATTGTACGATAAAGGGACAACAGTTCAAGGTTGGGCAGTCTCGCTATTGTTGATAGTGCATCAGATGTCAGACGAAATTCTTTCAACCACAATCTTTTCAAACTCGAAGGGAAGTGAAAATCCCATGGCCGATTTATGGTTGCAGAGGACCCACTGTCATTTGTGTTTGAACTTGCAAAATATACACTGAGTTCTTCTACTTCAGTTAGGAAATCCAGTTTCGGGAACCAATGTTGCTCTGTTGAATAATCCCATGATTCCTTGAGTTCAATCTCAAGCACTTGAAGATTAGGAAGCCTTTTGAAAATATCCTCTGTATCTTTCGAATAGGAAAGCATGAGGTCCCCTAATATTCTCAAGTTCTCTAACTTTGTGTCCTCTGCTATCAGTATAGATTCATCTGCATCCAAATCAAAGAAAGAACAAGCACTCACGGACAGCATTTGCAACTTTACAAGATCACCAATTCTTGGTTATAGTACCAAGGATTCTTCGCTCTCCACCAACAAGATTTCTAGATTCCATAGGTTTGAGAAAGACAAAGGCAAATATTTAACTTCTGTCTCAATGCATAAGAACCTCAAATGATTCAACATGCATATTTCATTCAGCAATGAATCTTTCAGATTGATATCCAGGTGCAACACTCTAAGAAGCCTCAAGTGTCTTAGGTGACATGCATCAGAGAGATAGAGGTCATTTATCCTCAAAGAATAGAGGTGCTTACCAGAATGCCTTTTCTTATTTGAATCAAATAGGACAAAATCAATGGTAATTAGACGAGGCAACAAATCTGATGGAGCACATGAACTTATCAAATCAAACAACTTTTCCTCTCTTGCTTTAATCAAACAAAAGTCATGCACAAGATCATGAAGTTGGCAAGTCGGTTCATCACCTATCTTATTGAAACAAATTACCAAGCTACTGGAAATTAAATCATCCACTAAAATCTTCATACTCTTCATATCTGTCATTTCCACAAATCCTTCAGCACCCCATTCAATTTTCAACTCAGAGATTGAAATTGCAGTGTCCTTCGGCCTACTTGCAAAGTAAAGCAAGCATGGCTTCAGGTGATCAGGTAAGTGGTCATAACTTATTTCTATAACTTTCATCACTTCCACTTCATTCTTAAAAATAAAGGAATGCAAATTATTTAAAACTTCAAGCCACACACTTTTTTTCTTTTCCCTCCCAGCAATGACTCCAGAAATCAGATCAGCCACCAAAGGAAGCCCTTTACAATTTTCGGCTATTTCTTTTCCAACATCCAATAATTCATTAGGACAACTCTCGTTTCCAAAGACCCTTTTCTCTAATAACTCCTAACTTTCTTCTGATCTTAGCAATCGAAGGTTAAGAGGAGCAGTGTAGAGCTTTCCATGCAAAGCCACTTCCTTTTTTCGAGTTGTCAAAATAATTCTACTTCCTTTCTGAGCTTCAGGAAAAGGTCTTGTCAACTCATCCCATGTAGTAGTATCCCACACGTCATCTAAGACAATAAGATACCTCTTTCCATACAGTTGTTTCCGTAGCTTATCAGCAACATCATTATTCTCACTCAATTTTGAATCTGAGTCACTTACTTGATTGAAAATTTTATCCAACAACTTCTTCTCGTCATATCCTTGATCGACTGTGCACCATGCACGAAGGTCGAAATGGCTAGAAACTGATTTATCATTGTATACTTTGTACGCCAAAGTAGTTTTACCTGAACCCGGCATACCAGTGATCGAAATGACATCTAGTTCTGCCAGTCCACTGGTGAGCTTTCTAAGTATCAAGTTTGTCTCCTCCTCAAAACCTACAATTATTTTATCAGTTGTCAATGACTTGCTCTCAACTGGTTTCTTGGGAGACTTCACAACAGTGAGACCTCTGTTCTTGGGAATCTTCTCATTTAAATCAGAGACCTCTTCTTTGATAAGCTTCATCTTCTTTATGGTAATGGGAAGTGAGAAAATAAGATGTAAGAGACCATTATCTCTAACAATAATTGAATCTATGACATCTTTTGCCTCATAAGCCACATCTAGAACACGTGCCCAAAGATCTTTATACATTTCTTGTTCAACATTCACCAAGAACGATCTTATGAATTCTAGGTCTTGCTTCACCAGCTCAATTTCTTCCCTTATCAAAGCAATTGAATAAGCATTGGAATCTAACAAATCATTTAAGTGTCTCTTTAGCAGATGCATGAAGAGTGGTCCATCACTCATGGGGAAGCAACATTAAGATGAATCCGGGGCTTTCAGATAAACATGTTTGAGGTCTTTCTTGAGGAGTTCAATATTTTCCAGCAAGTCTAGGGTTGCACGATTTGTTTGGTCGTTACCCTCTTTATTCCTTAGTTTCTCTTCCAAGTCGCGTACAAGAGTTGATACCTCCCCGATAAGTGCTCCAACACGAGCCAAGAGATCAAAAAGTTTGTCATGATGAATAAAGTCCTTGGGCATATCAGAAAGAATAATCAATAGGAATTCCATCATGACATGAATGTTTCGAGCCCCTGAAGTGCTAGGGGTAATAACAGTTACCATATGCTCTTGTAGATGAATCAAATATTCTCTGAGAATGTCCGGAGAGGTTTCCAGGAGCTTCTTAATGAAGTGTCCAACTTCTGCTGAAGTTGAAGCTTTCAAATTTGTATGACATATGCACATAACCTCCAGTTCAGTTGGAACAATCCTCAAGAGTAGATGTGCTAGCTTGAAGAGTCGAGAGTCTCTATCATTCTGATCATCCTCATTTAGCTCGGAGAGTTCAGAGACTTCATCAGTATGATCCTCCCAAAGGAAGTGTCCTACTCTCTCGGCCATGAGATGAAACTGTGGTAAGACATTCTCAACCATCTCATGCATAATGCAACCATTCACTATCAACCCATGGAAATCTCTTACGTTGCCACACACATTCTGAAGAACCTCATATTCAGTCACTCCAGGAAACATCTTTTCAGCACGATGCTTGGATAGATGATGGAGATTCAGGAGGAGGAAGTTCAATTGCTCCTCAGTCATGGTGGCGCTTGATGTAGAACGATGATCTGAGCTGATATAATGATCGATATTATCCCTGAGGCTAGCAAGGACATGATGCATGTCATATTTACACGGGCCGTTGTTGCCAACATCATATAAAATTGATCGAAGCAGATTCTCAACCTCTTTTCCTTTGGCAGTCATTACATCTTCAAATTGCTCCAAACCGGAATAAGAAAGCTGGGCATATGTACAAATAAATGCCAGATCTACATCAAGAGCTTTTTTATTTTCCTCATTCTTTAATATCTCTAGGAAATCCTGAAGATCGGCAATGTCCTTGCGAAGAGCAGAAAATAACACCTGCCAAAAGATGAAATGTCATATCAAATATTCAAAGCCACATATCTACAATTCAATA